>OX336373.1:36444295-36543144 GCA_946902895.1 Fragum fragum | reverse complement strand
GACAAACAACTGTACAAATTAGTCCAATAACATGCAATACGTAACAAAGTGTAATAAATTTAAATAAAATGACAATTACAATACTTTGTCTTACCATCTTAAGTGATTTATCCAATGGAAGTGACAACAAAGGATTTATAAGAAAGTGTTAGCATTTATTTTGGGAAAAGTCAATACATAGAAATGATGATGAAGGATTGTAGCTAGACCCGCTCCCCGTCTCACTGATACTTATATTTTAGTTGAAAAGTTTCTTTTCTCTAGCTGTTATCTTTTTCTGTTTTGCTGATCAGTTTGTGAGACGTAAGGGGGTAATTTAAAGGAATGAAATGTATTTGCATGATTGATGTATCTTAGTTACTTTCAAACCTAAGCACTTACTGACAGTCTGGAAGTCAGGCTAGTTTGTAGCTAGCACATATCCTCTTTGACTAACATGACGAAAACTAAATGCATTTTCTCAAAAACTGATTTATGCGATAGACCAATCTATGTTTTCTGGCAATTTCTCATTAATTTACCTTTGTTATTGAATCCTACTAAAATATTAATATAAAAAAAAGGAAAAGAAAAAAATCGGAAATGTTTTTCTTTAAAGTGTGCTCGTTCAAAGAAAATATTTCGGCTATTTTCATACCAGTCACTTCCAACCAAAAATTTCACGAAGAAAGTAATTGTAAATGAAATTTCTTTGTTCATCTATGGCCAATCCCTGTTTTCTGGCTATTTCTCGTTTAACTACCCTTGTATCTTGAATCGTATTATAAAAAGCGGGAAACGTCTTTCTTTTAAAATAGTTCGGCTATTTTCATATCAGTCACTTCCAACCAGAAATTTCCCGAAGAAAGTAGCTGTAAATGAATGTTTCTATGTTCATTTATACAAACTTGCCCTCAATTCACCCCATGGTACAAGATAGTTTCTTCGTGGACCATGATGTAATGTTGAGTAACTTGAATAAAACTGCTGGTTTTCTAAAGGAACTTACATCATTAGCTATCTACAAAGCGAATAGTGAGGGCTCTGGTCAGACGGTGCGGCATCTTATCGCACCAACAGCGTCGAACGTTCTACTTTTCTAAAAGATATCTAAAATATTAGAGGAAAAGATGATTTCGATATCCCTTCACTAATGAGGATGACGGTGTGGATGCACATGATTATCTGAGCCTTTATTTGGCGTTCATGGGAAATGGGTGGAAAGGCAACGCGCAGACTCACATAAACTATATACGACAAATTGATTTAGGAAATTAGAGCTGATATTCGATGCGCTACTGAACGGTCCATAAAACTATTGTCGGTGAATTATCATCCTTACGAGTGTAGGGATATCGAGATCACCTTTTTCTCTAATATAGATAAGTAGAACGTTCGCTGCCCTTTGTACGACAAGATGGTGGGTTATATAAGCAGGTACCAGACTTACGACACTTACTTGTTTTTAGCCCGAGGGATGAAGAATCTCAAGAGAATTGTTTGCAAAACCTAATGGCCCTAGATTTTCTATCTTAAACCTGTGTATTCCTACAGAACTACAGTTGAATAATAAAAAACAACTTCTTTGGTATGATGGTTAAGATAGATATTATAATAGAAGATATATCTCGTCTATTGTATACACGGGCCCAATCGTGATTTCTTTGCTTTCAACACTTTCATATATCGTCGTTGGGCGATCAATGATCAAGCTGTGGATACGAGGTTTTGGTTGCCAAACGACGAAACAGAAGGACTGTCGTTATTATTTATAACAAATGAAGCTTTTCATCATTAACTATCAACTTGAGCAACTCACATTTCACCTTAACCTATAAAAATATCCATCTTGTACTATATTTGTCCTCAGTATGAAAACTTCTTTTATGTATTCTTCACTAAATTGATCTTTCAATCAATTCTAAGCATAGGAATAAGTTAATGCATTCATTGAACTAGTTCTAATGAAATATTTCTTTTAGGGGGTCGGGGTTTTTTTTCCGGATATTTGAATATGTATCATAAATAGATAGATTATGAAATTCATCTTTGATTGCGTGTGTATTGCGTATCAAAAGTTCTTTGATCATTTTTGTCCTATTATTTTTATGTCTCCCTGATTTAATTCGACAAAATGTTACGAAACTCTGAACTTTTTAGTAGAAGTATAATAGACCATTTCAATAGCTTTCAAATTAGTATTTCAGTGAAATTAGCCAACCAACCTTGGTTTGAAGATTTCACAAGAAATCTTACGATTGACACAGAATGTGCAGGGTGGCCAGATTTAAAACTTCTTGTGACAGTTCTGTAGAAAAGGACCACCCGAAAGCCCTATGAGACAAATATTTAAGATATGTCATATTCAGCAGAGGTCAATTTGGTTCATAATTAGTGCAGTCTGATAATAAACTCGTCTCAGTTCTAATCCCTGTCTGTCTGTCTCTATCATATTTTTTGTTTGAGCTTGGTTACAGACCACATCGATAATCAAAATAAACTAGTAATAATAAGGCAAATATTGTAACAATCATTATAATAATGTTTATCGCGCCAGACCTGGATTGAGATGGGTTATGGTAGAGAAATTATCTTAGTCGAAAGTGCTACATACCTGACTTAGAACCAGACTTCGGTTAACGGCCCCTTTACGACCCTGCAGGTAATTAAAATTGAATCAATTATTTCGAGAAGGCATCTAGCTATTTGCTGCCGACTTTTAATGAGATGTTAACGGACAAATAGCTAGATAGGATCTTTTGGCTGCAGTTTCTTAAAGTGGACTTTTGGTACTTACTTTTCTTGGCATGACCTTAATAATGCCGTATTCAGTGATAATCTGCACTAGTCAGCAAAATCTCGTAACTACAGCTTTATCAATCTTTATTTGCAAGGTTTTGATCGGCCACTGGCGATATACGCAATTGCGCCATGGAGATTTTTTATCATCACCACGATATAATTCTAAAATTGAACTTTCTGACCAGGCTGACACAAGTCGGACAAGGAATGTGTCCGTATATGCCAATCTGAGTGTGTCAGAATGTTCGACAAGACTAATAAAATCTGCAACCCGGTGTTTCCAATCAAGTGCATAACTAACGAATCTGTGATTCTGTCCCGTTTCGCTAAATATTCGGAGAGCCAAAGGGTTGAAATTGTGAGTGTTAGAAGAGATAAACGCAGATGGAGTTATCGGAAATCAATAGGCATTGATCGGCGAGAGTTCCGAATGGCAAATTATCTGTAAACTCTAAAGCCGAGACACTGCGGTAATACATGCGACATATTCAGCATCCAAAGATCAATAATTTATACAGATTCTGTATTTCCCCTCTTTCTGAGCTCTCTCGTTTTCATGAATGAAATAAACCAGGCAAATAATATAAAACAAGGGCGATAATTATCGGGATATAAGCACAACAAAAATATGGGTTATGTTCCTTTATGGAGTCGACGCCAGTTTAACTAAGTCACCACGCAATGCCGCATTTTACCGCACTGAAGGAATATAGCTACATGTATATAGATATGAGAAAGAAGAATATTTTGATAACAGTTATTTTCTCCATTCCTTTCGTCTCAAATTTCACTCATTTTGCCGATGAGTCCCGATATCGGTATAGCCAAGGTCTCCAACTTTTTTCTCATTTGCTTTTGTTTGTTTGAATGGGGTTTTACGCCGCTTTCAACAATCTTTCAGTTATATCGCGGCGGCTGGAGCACCTAACAATGGATTCCTGGTATTTATCACACCAGTACCGCCATCACATCCTTTCCTAGCCTCCAGCTGCTACCCCACATAGGTCTACGATTATCGACCCATTGGTGGGAGACAGATAGTCGGAAAGGATGAGTGCCGCCGTCGGGGATCGAACCCGGGACCTTTAGATTGACAGTCCGACGCGCTACCAACTGCGCTATGACGACGGCTTCTCATTTGCAGTCTGAAATTGTATATTCTTCGATTGATTGAACGGGGTTTAACGCCACTTTAAACCGTGAGTATTTCAGTGATATCGCGGCGGCTGGAGCATCTAACAATGGTTTCCTGGTATTTCTCGAACCAGTACTACCACTACATCCTTTCCTAGCCTCCAGCTGCTATCCCACACAGGTTTACGATTATCAACCCATTGGTGAGAGACAAATGTCGGAAAGGATATGTGCCGCCGCCGGAGATCGAACCCATGACATCCCATGATTGAAGATTAGGAGCCTGACGCGCTACCGACTGCGCTATACGACGGCGGTGTGTATTCTTCGAATGGCATCGTGAAATCGATCTTCTTTCAACCAGTCCTACACATTGGTTCCTTTTTACACCCCCTCCCCCTTCCAAAGAAAATAGTTTCGGTTTTGATTGGTCTAAAATTTTGTTTTGTGGTAATGGATTATAACTTGCCGGATAATATACTTGTTTTTCTTTTGCCAAATTTTCATTAAACTACATTAAAATCACCATAAAATGACTTTTTTGAATATAAACTACTAGTTCATTAACCCATTACCACACAGTCCCGCATTTATACGCGTTGTCGAAGAGATTTAAGTCGCTATTGTCGTCTGGTAGTGGATCAAAAAGTGAACAAACTCGTCCAGTGTCGCTTGATTAATGCTTCTCTTTATACTAGTCTGCTGACTTTTATTTGTAGAAATTCACATTAATTTTAACCCATTCCCACACAATCTCGCTTTCTACGCATCTGAAGAAAACAGTTTTTTAAACTAGATGAGCCTTGTTTTCTACCCAAATATACAGAGATACTCAAATTTTCTCAACTTGAAGTTGTCCTATCTGCAACTTGTTTGAATTTGGACCAATCTGAAAAGTTTGCCATTCGGTAATGGGTTTTACCGTTACACTTAAAGTTGGCCAAAATAGAAAGACACGATTCCTCTAATAATCGAAAAACTTTGTGTGAAAGGGAGAAATTATTTGTAACAATATTTTCCACCTTTCTTGGCATTTTTTTTCCAATTTTAGCACACTTTGAAATGTCGTCAACAACTTTTATCATAATTTGGACCACGGACTGGTTAAATTGCTTCGTCTGGTAATGGGTCATCTTATTTCGTAAATTTTCCATGAAAATCTGTAAAAGAGCATCGCCAGTCTCATCATGCAGACGACAACCGTTCGGAGACTAACAAGTCCGAAATGAAAGAAATTACCGACGACAATTTTCAAGTCTTAATGAAATCTATATTTCTTTTTTCTTTACGACAAGAAATCATTGTCAAAAATCATTTTTTTTTTCAAAAGATGCTTATTATATGTGATATGTTAATTTTCCACATTGCCATGGTTTTCCAAGGCGTTTTTCTTGAGATTCTAAAAAGCAGGTTGTATCGGAAGGAATTCAGCCAATAGCCGGGAGACGAAATTTTGGACTTGTCCCAATTTAACTTTCGAATTACATTATAACAATGACTATAATGTTATTTAACAAAAAAAAAAAAAAAAAAAAGGTATCATGTATGAGAGCACATTTTTTGAATAGCCGTAGGATAGAATGCTTTTTGTAAATATATTCGGTCCAATAGTGGTGTCAGAAGGGTAATTACCTGATATTTTCAAAATTACACCACTGATTAATCATCGAAGCGTCCTTACTTTTCGACTCAGCAGGTTAGGTAAATGGTAAACTTGATAATTTATCTTTTTGAACATGCGCCTCGAGTTTTTTTGAAAATGGCGAATCTATAAACGATTCTTTGTTGAAAAGTTTTGTTCAGTCACTATATGCGTACACCGCCCAGGATTCTAAACGGGGAAGCAGCCTTATTCCAAACTACCTTACGGCCAAAATATTGCCCTTTAAAACACTTGGTCGAAATGCAATATTCAACATTCTGTACAATAAAAATATAATTTGGTTACTGTATGATGTTGACATTGAAAGAACTTATAAAATTATTCAGTTTGATTGACATTGAAATTTACCATACCACTCTTTCTCTTTCACTTCTTTACCGATATTTTTTTTAAAGACCATTTAGTTTTAAAAGGAATTTTAAAAGAAGCGCATACCTTACATATCAAAAATACATGTGTACCATTGTTATAGTTGGGTTCAATTTTAAAATGGACTCCGATTCAGACGACGAAGATACATTTGTAACGATTGGTACACCTCAAGAGGTTCCAGACAAGGGTAAGATGTTTTAATATTATGAAATCAACCTATTCCTAATATTCAGCGAGTTTTAGAGTTTTGGAATTGGTTGTCTTTTATGAAAAAATAATTGCAATGTGTTTTCGCGTCCAAGCTATCTATCTATCTATCTATTTATACTGCCTAACTCCCCTTTCGGGTATTACTGGCAGGTGATACACTCACAATCCAGATGTTTTCACGTCCCTGCAAGAGAGGTAGTGGCTGAATCCCACTGCTACCCGTTTTTACAGCTTGGTATACTGGTAATCATTTTGCATAGACGACCATTATAACATATTCGCTTATAGCTCTGTCCAAGAGTTTGCGAGAATGACCAGACCTACTTTAAATTAAAGAACATCCATTCATATATCCAAAAAAAAAAAAATTTTAGTATGGCATGATCCCTTTTCTCTATGACTTTTGACCCCATTTTTGAGATGACCCTCCCTGTACAAAACTTACCCGCCTTTAAAACCCGCTAGTAAATTGCCAAAATGATTCAAAACCGTTACTTTTGACTTAATATTTTTTTTCAACGGAACATAAATGGTCCTGAAAAAATCATTGATTTTGAATTTCAATAATATTGTCCAATCAGAGGCTGCCTTGATCTTGTGTTGATATGAACCGGAGTTTCCCTATACTTACCTGACAGATGACGGGAAAATGATTTACTTCCCTTAGACCTTTCGGGTATTACTGGCAGGTGATACACTCACAATCCAGATGTTTTCACGTCCCTGCAAGAGAGGTAGTGGCTGAATCCCACTGCTACCCACTTTTACAGCTTGGTAGACTGGGGCTGGCTATTTAGTGTCTTGCCCGTGAACACACCCCGGTGTCGTTGGGGTTCGAACCTGTGACCTTCAGACCTTCCTATTTCAGGGCTTTTTTTCGTTCTTTAACAGGGGCCTACAAAAGGCTACTTCCCAATTCAAAAAAGGTTCTTTTTCCCCCACTTGTGGCAATGGAATTTACCAAAATTACAGCTTATTTTTTATAATATGGATTTACTTTTTTCAAAACTTAATTTGTTTTGTTTAATATTTCTATTCAATTTATTACTGATAAGGCCCTTAAATATAGTTATTTATCATTGAATCTTGAAAATGATGCATGAATCTTACTTTATTTTTTTCTTTTAATAAAATTATGTTTCCAAATTCTTCTGAAAACTGCGCAAAAATTTCCGAAACGAACAGGCTAAGGCCTTTTTCCGATTTCTAGAAAAAAGCCCTGAATTTACTTGCTTCTTTTCTTGCACAAATACCTTTAAACATTGGTAAGAATGTTTTCTCTTGATTTCTTAGACAACATTTAATAATGGGTCACTTTTGGCTAAAATGAGGTCACATGTGCAGGGTTTTCATTAATAACCGATTGCCGATCCAAAACATCGGTTGAAATCAACTTTTGATCGGTTGTTTTCGCCGGAATTTAGAAATCTCAGTCACGTTTTGTTTACAAAATAAAGCTTTAAAGCCATAGAAGTTTTACCGCGACACCTGTGAGATTTTACCCACCACCGGTTTATTTACCGCGAAAACCCGTCTAATTTGCGTATCCATGTTACGAGGTCTATCATTGGATATTTTAAACCAGTCATCCAATCATATACAACAATACGAAATTGATTTCTCATGTTGGTAAACATGGACGCCAAACTAAAAAGAAAAAAGTCTCTACTGAAGACAACCGTGGTTTCTTCGCCTTTGCATTAAAAAAGACGATGATTTCGTTAAGAACAATTTGACATATAATAATTTATGAGCTTTTAAGCGTATAGTTTTGCGTTTTAGTGTAATTTGGGTCAATTAAATCGTCTTATAGACGATGACCGGTCAACTCGACCCATTGGAAAGTCGGCCCAACGTATATCTCGGCCCCATATTTATTTCGTGTAAAATCAATTTAACATTGATTATTTATTAAGTATAATTATTATAAATACAAAATTATTCAAAATTATTCATTTGTGAGGAAATTTAAGTATGCATTAGCGGCAGATTTAAAAATAAATTGAAATTTAACAGTCATTCAAATTGCACATATTCAAGCAATAATTCGATATAATAATAATAAAAACACAAAATAATGTATTTTGAAAAAAATAAAGATAAACATGGTAAGGTTATAGTGCCTCATTTGTACAAAACTAAAGTATACTCTAAGAACTAGATATATAAGAAAATCTGCAATGTAAAACACTAAGGAGAGCTCTCCAAATGGATTGAGAAATACCTTAATTCTTTTTCGGCCCTGGACCTACAAGGGGGCCTAAGGCGGCCCCCTTGACCCTCGGCCAATATGTTGGTTTCCAAATTATATCTGTTGTCCAAATACTTATTGAAAATCCTGCATGTGCTATTTTACTTTTATATTCATTGACTCAGGTGAGCCCTTTAGGGCTAATGGCCCTCTTGTCATGGTTACTTGGATTTGTAACCTATTCAGACTTCTTTGCTATGAATGTCTGTAATAGTGCATGAAAACATTATATTGTGTCCTTGCTCATGAAATGGATAACTTGATAAAAAAGATAAGCTAGTTCTTCTTAATAGACCTTTTCACGCAAAGCGCCAGATGACTAAAAAGTCTACATCCGTTAGTCGCTTTCAAAAAAATAACAACAACAACATTTTCCCGTTGCGGGGAGTTTTTACTTCCGGTTTGAAAAACTCAATAGAAAATAAGAAGGCTCGATACGACCCCGAACTTTAACAGTGTTAAAATGTCAGAAAACAAGTTTCTTTTTGTGAAGTCAGTGTTTACAAATCCGAACAATAGATGGGAAAATGGTTTGAAAAATGTTCCGGCCTTTGGCATATCAAAATTAAAAAAAATATTTAGTGGAATCGCGGGACAAATCGTATGACAAAGAAAGCGTCCAGGCCTACAAGTCGTTGAAGACGTTTAAATACTTTGAAGAGGGATTTGTCCAGAGACTCGGTCACATTGAAAAAACTGTGGAAAATACCAGCTTGTATTTAATCAGTTCCCGTGTCCTTGCTTCATACCAGGGAAAATTCTATCAAACTTACGTTAGATTTTTATTGAAATCGTACCTCGCAGGGGATAAGCAATGCAGCATTGCTCATTCTGTCATTTCATCTGACTGCTCATGTGAAATCTGAACTTCGTTCTGCACATTTCTAAGATCAATTTCTGGCAACAAAACGCGTTTCTTGGTGTTACACATGCTACAGTTTTCTTTCACAAGGGATTCTACTGCTCCGTCATATTTGGACGATTTCATACTGGAAACAGTAGCTCTCCTTTGCCTCAATGTTACTGGCAAAGTCACCGGAAGATTCATTGTCGGTATAAAGTCCAAAGACGTTGGATCATCACTTCTTCCCATTCACAAAATGTCGACCACAAAATAAAGAATTATTCGTTGGTGTAAATTTATTTCTTCCATGGAGGACTCTTCCAGTTGCCTTTATCCATAATTTTCTTCTAGACTCCGGTTTCTTCGGAATTCTATGGATGGATATATTAGAGTTATGCCTTGTCGATCTACAATCTGCCACGCAACAATTGTCATTTCCACCCATCTTTTTAGGATAATATATATTCAACAGCAAAAAGTATTCACTCAAAGATGTTAAGCGCATTCAATTTTGTTTTTATTTTGGTAAAAGATTGAAATGATAATGATGAATTAATAAACACCATGCAATGATATTCCCGTGCCGATTAAAAACGACGTCTGGTCGGATTCTTTGATTCGTCGATCAGGGCCCAGTATTTGGCGGCATATCGGGTGAAACATAAAAAGACATATTTGTTTCATCAATTCCTAAATTTTACTAATATACATAAAGAGTGTGCGGTGTTGTTTATTGGATGCTTGGTGACATGTTGCCATCTACACATAACACCATATAGATATGTGATATACCAAAGGGAACCCTTTACATCAAGACAGTTTACCGAACAACACTCCATTATAATCATTACATTTGATTATTTCTATTTTTCATTCTTTTCTTCGCACTATTAAAATCGTCATCATACTATTATGATTTCTGTAGTAATCCTTTTTTCGTTAATATAGAGTGCTCTCAATTTTGAATTTCCATATACACTTTTTAATCGGTATATGGCATATCTAGACGAAAAGCAGATTATAAAAATCAAAGAATATATTTTTTCCTTTCCTCCAACACTTCTATTACCAGAACACTGCGAATGTCAATTTGAGAAGAAGCATATGAAAACATTGTGGAAAATGAAGAAATTGCTTGGATAAAGTAATTTCTTCGGTAACCACAATATTTTTCCTGTCCCATAAGGAAAAAAAGAAAATAAATAAACAATTAAATTCCAGTAGCTCTAAAATGTCGTCTGCAGCTTCTTTTGGAGCAGTAAAAAAATTCATTCATTGGGAATGGATTAATATTGGAATGTTATTTTAGTCAATATTATTTCTGTCAAGATGTTTGACACTTGTCCGTATACTGCATGGCGGGATTTTCCATTCATCAACGTAATCATTTAGTGTTTGCGTCGGGTGTCAAACTATTACTATTTACTTTTCCTTCCTTGTATGTGTGTGAGGGGGGGGGAGTTAAAAATTTGTCCCAAATATCTTATTTCGTGGGAGATATTATTGTATGAAAGGGTAATTTTCGCAAAACTCGAGGTACGTAATGTTTCATATGGCCTAGACACCAGGTCGTTTTAAACTTAATTGTGTTACTAATACACGATAATATCATCAATATTACTCGCTACAACTAATCTTCATATATCTGCCCACATATTGAAACCCTTTTTGCACCAAAATTTTGATTTTTAACCTTTATTTTTGCTCGTTCAAAATAGTCAATTTATATAGGATTATATAGTGATAAATTATCGACTCCCCGCAATCGATCACGTGACAAAGTCTCGGGTAAATATCGCCTTTAGCGAGATTCGATTTGACGCATGCGCTGTGAGACCGTGAAAAGGTCTATTGTACCCCTATTTTCAGCCTCATATCCCAGGGTTTTTTTCTCTGAAAATTGGGAAGAGGCACTAGCCTTTCAAAGTGGGAAATTTTGTGTGAACTGTGGTCAAATTGGGAAAAACTTAAAAAAAACAAACTAACAAGATAGAGATCAAAACATCTAAGCCATTATCATCATCAAGACTGGTGTTTCTCAAGATAAAAGTGATAATACTATAATAAAAAGAATCACAATCAAGAGCGAGATTTTGCTGAGCCTTATCATCAGCAACTCTTTTTAACAGTTTTCTGTATTATTTACCTTTTTTGTCATTGTATAAGTATAATATTTTCTCATATTTTTAACTAGAATCTAGCAACATTATTTAGGTAAATTCAGTTGTTGAAAGATCATGATGTGTACAGGAAAACCTGTTAGGAATATGTTCTGTGTAGTCCACCAATTACCTTTTTGCCGTTTTCCTGTTCAGCATAAATCACAATTCTAACTACAAATAACGATGCCGTAGTAACAATGTCAGAATAGTATAGCTCAACAAATTCAGGAATTAATCATATGAAAGTCAGTTATAAAGTTCAATTAATTCTATTTAGAATGAACCGTGTAGGGCCATTTTGTTCCCTGCCTTACAGAGCTAGAAGCAATGGAGTAGGAAAACAAAGCCTGGTAACCGGCCTTTTTATTAAAAGGGTCCAATCAAAAATAGCGTGACCTTGTGTATTCTATTGGATTAGAAATGATGACGTTTGCAAATAACTTTCCTTTCGTGAATCTTCATATTTCTGATAGAATTATTTTATGAATATCAAAATTGGGAAATTAATGCCGACACAGAGGAAATTTTCTAGCCACAGTTGGGGAAAAAAGAGGTGTTTTGCGATTGTGAAGTCCCTAAAGATCGGCTCCAATTATAGAAGGAAAAAAAGCCCTGTATCCTGATTTTTTCAAAGCAGAGCAATGAATTTTTTTGCCCTCACCACTTAATGTGGGGAGGGGGGGGGGGCATATAGATTTGCCTTTGTCCGTCAGTCCATACTTCCATCCTTCCGTCCGTCCCGAAGTTGTCCTGGGCATGTCACTGAAAGTATCATAGCTATCAACTTGAAACTTCATAGATGAATAGACCTCATTGAGAAGAAGTGCAGTGCATAAGAACCACAACTCTTGCTTGCATAATTTTGAGTTATTGCCCTTTGTTATTTTAAAGACTTACATTATGTCCAGAGCATATCTCTGAAAGTGTAATAGCTATCAACTTGAAACTTCACAGGTGGATAGACCTCATTGAGGAGAAGTGCAATGCACAAGAACCACAACTCTTGCTTGCTTAATTTTGAGTTATTGCCCTTTGTTATTTTAAAAACTTCAATTTTGTCTGGGGCATATCTCTGAAAGTATAATAGCTATCAACTTGAAACTTCATAGGTGGATAGACCTCATTGAGGAGAAGTGCAGTGCACAAGAACCACAACTCTTGCTTGCTTAATTTTGAGTTATTGCCCTTTGTTATTTTAAAGACTTACATATTGTCTTGGGCATGTCTCTGAAAGTATAATAGCTATCAACTTGAAATTTCATAGATGGAAAGGCCTCATTGAGGAGAAGTGCAGTGCACAAGAACCACAACTCTTGCTTGCTTAATTTTGAGTTATTGCCCTTTCATATTTTAAAAACTTCAATTTTGTCTGGGGCATATCTCTGAAAATATAATAGCTATCAACTTGAAACTTCATAGGTGGATAGACCTCATTGAGGAGAAGTGCAGTGCACAAGAACCACAACTCTTGCTTGCTTAATTTTGAGTTATTGCCCTTTGTTATTTTAAAGACTTACATTTTGTCTTGGGCATGTCTCTGAAAGTATAATAGCTATCAACTTGAAATTTCATAGATGGATAGGCCTCATTGAGGAGAAGTGCAGTGCACAAGAACCTCAACTCTTGCTTGCATAATTTTGAAGGTATTGCCCTTTGTTATTTTAAAAAAATACATTTTGTCTGGGGCATATCTCTGAAAATATAATAGCTATCAACTTGAAAGTTCACAGGTGGATAGACCTCATTGAGGAGAAGTGCATTGCACAAGAACCACAACTCTTGCTTGCTTAATTTTGAGTTATTGCCCTTTGTTATTTTGAAGACTTACATTTTGTCTTGGGCATGTCTCTGAAAGTATAATAGCTATCAACTTGAAATTTCATAGATGGATAGACCTCATTGAGGAGAAGTGCAGTGCACAAGAACCACAACTCTTGCTTGCATAATTTTGGAGGTATTGCCCTTTGTTATTTTAAAAAATTACATTTTGTCTGGGGCATATCTCTGAAAATATAATAGCTATCAACTTGAAACTTCACAGGTGGATAGACCTCATTGAGGAGAAGTGCAGTGCACAAGAACCACAACTCTTGCTTGCTTAATTTTGAGTTATTGCCCTTTGTTATTTTAAAGACTTACATTTTGTCTTGGGCATGTCTCTGAAAGTATAAAAGCTATCAACTTGAAATTTCACAGGGTGATAGACCTCATCGAGGAGAAGTGCAGTGCACAAGAACCACAACTCTTGCTTGCATAATTTTTGAGTTATTGCCCTTTGTTATTTCAAAGACTTACATTTTGTCCGTGGCATATCTCTGAAAGTATAATAGCTTTTTACTTGAAACTTCACAGGTGGATAGACCTCATTGAGGAGAAGTGCAGTGCACGAGAACCCCTACTTTTGCTTGCATAATTTTGGAGTTATTGCCCTTTGTTATTATCAAAGCTACCGGTTAGCACATCTGTGTCCTGTGGACAAAGCTCTTGTTGAGCATAAAGTTTCTTTTAAGGAGTTGGATAATGCAATGGCACCTTTACTGATTTTAGTTATCACTTATTTATGGGGGCTTCTCTATCCTTTGAAATGGTATCAAGCTGAAATTGTAAACATTATCATGTTTTTGGAATTTGAAAATTAATCAGCAGCGTCTTGTAGATTCAAAGTATTTTTGAACATGCGCTGCCTGTTGGATCAAATGGTACTTTTCAATTATTATTTTATTATTAAAAGATTTTGATAACAAAACTGTACTGTCACATATCCTTCTCGATAACTTTGCCTTGTTTCTGTAAACTTAGCGTGTGCAAAGTGTAAGTTTGCTGGAAAATTAGGGATGTCATCCGGTGAGATACTATAGTTTGGCAATAATCTGGCCATTACATTAGGATAAGAAAATCAAATATACAACCAATGCTCAGGAGCCATAATAAGTGATTGTAATTCAAGCATGTGTCAACAACAAAGATGTTTCATTCACAATCTCAGCTAGTTGTTTTATTGCAGTCAGGATACTGACTGTAATCTAGGAATCACCTGAATTCACTCTTTGCTTCTAGGAAACGACCTGAAAAATTTTTCCTTGCTCATGAATTTATTCATAATTTCTTGTGGTACAGTGTTAAATCTAGAGGGGGCCATGGCTAAAATGACCCTCTAAAATCCAAAATGATCCCCTTCAAATTGAGGACTGGGCCAATAAGACTTCTCTGAATGAAGTCATGGAAATAATATCTTAACTTTTTCTAGTAGATTTATTTTGTTCATAACAATATATTTATTATCAAATTGTTATGATTTGTTACATTCAAACCTTGTAATTCAATAGTTTGTCTATGTATTTGTATCGCATGACTAAGAGCCATGGGCCCATTGGGCCCCCTATGATACAAAGCTAGATTGAACGCTGGTAGTATACTATCTAAAAATGTAAGACCATTCATTAAGAATGACCGCCAAAAGCTGAATCACTTGATGTGTGCAGTGATTAAGGTCACGGCCTCTACAGGTACTTCTATTTATACCATTTTAAACAGTGTTTCATCAAGCCCACTCGATAAAGGGTTTGTCTTTATATCAAAAATTAACATCATGAGAGACATAGAATGATGTATATTTATGTCTCTGACATCATTTAATTGACTGCCTGAACTTACCATCTTTACGGATTTCATTTAACAAAAAATGGGTATGGTAAGCCTCTGTGTTCAACGATTCGCCGATCTTAGACATGGTCGAAAGTGAAACTAGATATACCGCTGTCTCGGATTTTTCGATTATTATAACCTTCATTCTTGCGATTTAAAAGTTACCAGCTACAAAGTTTAATCCAGTTTTGTACATGTGCAACTGTTCGGTGTAAATTCTCGATTTGTAAAATAGAGTTCTTTGTTGATTTATTGTTACCCTATTTTAAACAATGGTAAAGAAATAAGAACAAGTCCATTACTGCGAAAGAGGTTTGAAGGTCGATCCACGTGACATTTTCTCAAAGAGTCAGTTACCCCAGGTGTTCAACAACTTGTCAATCTCCAAGGATACGTCGCTATGCGGGATACTTAGAATTTATCCCTTTTGTCTAAGGATGAAAATATTTACATCGGTGTAAAGCTAAATTCAATTAGATTAATTCCAACAACTATCAATAAAAATAAAACATGTTTTGGTGAAAATTCCAGCTTTTAAATATTGGCCGGACCGATAGAGAACCACAATTTGTAGACCTGTAGAAATTTACGGATCATTCAATTCCGATAGACAGGGAAGGTAAGGGTAGAGGTTTATAATTTTCTGCACGCTGAATTTCGTCGGTTTCTGCTAAAATATCATAACTACAGTTGTTATATTTCGAAATATTGGAGGGTGATGCTCTTTAAACTATCCGTCGACTATATTTAGTACGAATTCGACAGTTACGCTGTTAATCAAGTTAGTTATTGGCGAGAAAACATGGTTGGGATTCTGTCGGGGGGATAGAAGTCTTCAAATATGATTTCATAATAAGGAAAACTTAATAGACAAATCAGAGAATGACTTCAACTATCATACAAATTGTTAATATACAGTCCTGACTGCATTTGAGGTCGTTCAGGCCTTTGATTTTTTTAGCGCTTGAATATCATCAACATTTGAGGAACTTTTTGATATCAACCCCCTTTTCTTCCAAAAATTCAATTGTTTCTCTGTCAAATAATGACTATTAATCTGTAGTATAGGTCCCGGGTTCGATCCCCGACGGCGGCACTCATCCTTTCCGACAATTTGTCTCTCACCAATGGGTCAATAATCGTAGACCTATGTGGGATAGCAGCTGAAGGCTAGGAAAGGATGTAATGGTAGTACTGGTGTGAGAAATACCAGGATTCCATTGTTAGGTGCTCCAGCCGCCGCGATATAACTGAAAGATTGTTGAAAGCGGCGTAAAACCCCATTCAAACAAATAATCTGTAGTATTTGTTTTCTGGAACCTCAAAACTATTATTCAATTATAAATTGTATAGCTCTACTGTCTGAAGGCCAGAAAAGCTATATTGTTGGCATGTTTCCCATCAAGCATTGGTGCTTGCATCTGTCCAGTCGTCCAACTGTTATCTTTTCCTTGTCCACAGTTTTCATTGTATTATCTTCAAACTTTCACAAAATGATTGTACCATCGTAAGGATCAATCCTTTCAAAATTGGGTAAATCTGTCAAGACACATGGGAAAAGTGGCCCTATGAAAATTTACCTAAAAAGTCCTCTTTAACTCAATAAAGTCCACAAACTTTAATGAAGTTGCAGATAATTTCATGTTGATGTAATTTTGAAAATCTTTGCCTATTGGGGTAGAAACATTATCTCTGTGACCGAGATAGTTGTTTGAACAACTAGGGAAAGTTAAAACGTCATCACTGACATCATGGTTTTGTGTAAACAAACCTTAAATTGTGGTGGGTCACATTTTAAGATATCGTAACTTCTTTCATGAAATGTAGGCTTATCGCGTGGAATTAATTTGATCTTATAATTTCAATCTTCATAATAATTGATAATTGTTTTTATGCCCCCGCATCGATAAGATCTGGGGCATATTGTTTTACCGGTGTCCGTCTGTCCGTCTGTCTGTCTGTCCGTCTGTCTGTCTGCAAAACTTAACCTGCCAACTAAACATTTTCCTATAACTTCAACCCTGATTAAGTTACAATGCTAATATTTGGTATGTAGATAGGGCTCGACAATGCGCAATTGGGAAAGGTCATTTCATCAAGGTCAATGTCAAAATTTTAACCCTTTACCTGTTTCTAAAGAATTCCCGTTTTCGGGGGCATAGTGTTTCACAAACACATCTTGTTTTTTATTGATTTTGTTGAATGTTTTAGGGGAAATATGACTTTAATTTTCCATGTTTTCCCAAGCTTTTTTTTGTGGGGGATTTTGTTGGAATGGGTTAAAACTGGGCTGCTTTAGAACTCTTTTTGTTATATGCATCATCACTCTTCCTGCATTTTATCATAGATGAGCCGAGAAAAAAGCCTGTGTTGGTCCAAGATATTCAAGCCAAGGACAAGAAAGGAAGACCAAGGTTTCATGGAGCTTTTACAGGAGGATTTTCTGCTGGTTTTTTCAATACTGTTGGAACACAAGAAGGTATTTCTCTTATTACAAAATACAGTAAATCTTGTATTAAACAACCAATGAAGGGACGACAAAAACAATGGTTGCTGTAAAGAATGGTTGCTTAATATGCTTTATCGTGAAAGATATGAAGGATTTATTTAATTGCATATAGATATTTTGTTGAGACCAATTGAGACGATACTAATGAGTTCCAACAACATAGGATTTAGTTGAGAATCTTTTTAAGAAAATTGCTTTCACTTCTGATGAGATTTTGTTTACTAAATGGGGATTTTGATTTTGGTCATTTTACGGAAGTGGTTGCTTGATAGACGTGGTTGCTTGAGCAAGATTGACTGTAAACTATAAAATTGTTGTTTGAATAGAAGAAATTCTCTAGGTGAAGGCTTAACATTCATCCTATGATAATTTTTTATGACCACGATTAAAAGTTCAATCATTTTCAAAGATTTTTGCAGTTTCTGAAAATATTTTCAGCTTGATCCATTCATGCCAGTTCTTGTTCAGATAATTTCATGTGGATGAGGCAGGCTTATTAAATATTATTCTATGATATTGGTAATTTATCCAAATACAATCAACTCTCATTATTTTCAATTAAAATGTTGCTGTAAAGAAATTGTATATTAGTTGAAAATCAATTAAACACTCTAAAAGGACTATTCTTTTGTCATGTGACATAATTTGTATATGTTATATGTGACAATCATATTTTAGAAATGTTGATAAAATATTGTTTTGTACAATTCAGCTTAACCCATTACCAGAAGAGAAAATTTTAGACCTGACCAAATTAAAACAGGTTGTAGGTGAGAATTCAAAGAATGGTTGACAAAGCGCAATATTTGGAAGAGAATATTGTGAGTAAAGGAGAAATTTGCCAGTGATATACCCATAACCCACTCCAGGATGACACAATTTTAGACTGTTCCAAATTCAAAACAGATTGTAATCACTGAAATGTTAAAAATCTTTTTCTTTTTGGATAAGAAACTTTGTGGACAATGAAAAAATTGTTTGTGAAAAGCAATTTCTTTATTTTACACAATGTTTTTTAAAGCTTTATTCTTAAAAAGGTAGGATAGTGTGGGAATGGGCTAACAAAACATACTGTGTGTAAGTATCTAAATAAATTTGTGTTTTCAGGATTTACTCCTTCCACATTTGTTTCATCCAGAAATGAACGACAGAAAGCCCAGACTGGTCAAAGACCAGAGGACTTTATGGATGAAGAGGTACTTATAGATAGCTTGTAATATTTCGATGGGTCAGGGCAAAACAGTTGCAACTGCCTATATGTTTATAGGCAGTTACAACTGTTTTCTGCTGAACCATCATGTTTTGTCAATTGTGTGTCATCCATCCAACTCAAAATTTTTACATTAAAAATCTTCCCCTCATAAAGTACTGAGCAGAATTAAAAAGAAGTCACAAAATTGATCCTTGGGTAACCCTTTATCAGATTCCTTCAGACAATTTTGATCGGATGAAAAAAATGGCTTTAATGGACTGGGCTAATTTCCATTTATGGTGAAACCATTAAAAATCTTCTTCTCAGAAACCAATTCAGATATCAACCAAATTTAACAGGAATAGTCATTAGGTGACCCTTCATCAGATTCCTTCAAAGAATTAAGATTGGATGAAAAACATAGCTTAAATGGGCAGGGCTAATTCCCATATATGGTGAAACCTTTAAAATCTTCTTCTCAAAAACCAATTGATAGATTTCAACCACATCTTACAATATTCTCAGATTACAAAAGATTATAAGTTTTTAACAAAATTTTACAAAATGATCCTTTTGTGACTCTTTGTCAGATTCTTACATAAAATATGCCTCAGATGAAAATGATTGGTTTTAGTGGGGGTGGGGTTGTTTCCACTTATGGTATTTAGTGAAATTTTGAAATCTTATTCTTGCAAACTGCAGGATGATTTTCAACCAAATTTCTCAGGAATGATAAGTAAATTCAGGCCAGTGGAGCTAATGAGGTCCATAAGCGCCTCTAGTTCATTTCCTGTATAACCCTTGGTTTTTTACAACCTCTGTGATTTTATACTTTAGAATTCATTGCTGAAAAAGAAGAAACTGATTGTAACAAGTAATTTCTTCTTAGCCAAGAAATATCTTCTACTCTGTAGGTTGGTTACTTTGAAAACTGTACTCGTTTTAGCAACTTCCTGCAACTTTGATAAGACCAAAATTTTAAAAACAGTAAATGGTTATCTCCTGCTTATAGTAGGAGGGATATTTTTTAGTATTGTCCATCTGCCCAGATTCTGGCTGAGCTTTTCCCTAGAATGATTACTGGTACTACATAGGATAAAAAATGATAATAATGATTAAAATTATACAAATACTGAAAATTGGGTTTTATTAGGGAGGGTTTTATTTTTTCTAATATTCGCAAGAATCAGAGCTCGCAAATTCAAGAATCTCGCTTAAATTGGACCATTTTGTACACGAAAAATACTGAGAGGTCCGAAGTAAGTCGTGGACCGACGAAGATGAAATGACAAAATATTTGCCTATTTCGGCATCATCCAACTTTGTATCATTCACATGGGGACCATCACGTCCTCGGCGTAAAAACCGAATAAATAAGTTTTGAGAAAAAGATGAATCTTTGGCTGGCCGAATTTTTTTATAACCTGTCTGTTTGTCTTTTGAACAAAGGTATACAAACACAACAGTGGAAAGCAGATGAGGTGATAAAATTCTAGGTGACGACAGTTACACAACAAAGAGCTAAAAAATTGTAACTGATGCTGTATTTGTAACTGACTCTTAGAACCTTTAAACAAATTGAAAGCATGCAGTGCGAAATGAATCAATTAGAATTAAACAATTGTTCCTGTTTTGACACGGGATTTAATTATTTCATCATATGACAGTTTGGTAAACTGATAATTCGATGCATTAGTGGCTTCAGAGCCTAAGTGCACATACATATTACGATCTTAAACTTCTTTTTGATAATGGCTTTTTAGTTCTTTTAAAAAAAAGAGACAAATCTTAAACTTCAAAGTATACTTTGCGATCTTAGAACGATTTCAGGAGAGAAATCTTATACTATGAGAAAAGAGAATTGGTAAAAATGTTCTTAAGTGGATTACAAGTAATAATTCTGTTCAGAGGTTGGTATAGAAAGGGCTTTAATCGTATGTAGATTTTTTCTTTGCTGGTGTATTTCCAGGGATACTTACGAAAATAACTGAAGTATCATACGGCTGCTCGCGAATTCATGAACTTGCTAATAAGTCTTCGGGTCCTGCTCATGCAAAAATAAGACAATGCGAAATTACCTGATTTACAGTAATAAATGCACAGTAGTTCTTTTCATGAGTCGCTGTGACATTTGAAAGAAGTTTTTGGATCAAGGGAAAACGTCAGAATAGAACTTTAATGGATTAATTTCAGAGTAATGTAGATATGTCTCAAAATAAGTGGGATTTCTTTTTAGCTCACCCCTAAGCACAAAGTGCTATAGGTGAGCTATTTTGATCGGTCATCGTCCGGCGTCTGTCCTTCCATCTGTCTGTCCATCTGTTCACAATTACAAAAAATATTCTTCTGCTAGACTAACCATGGAATTTCAACCAAACTTCATAAAAAAGATCCTTAGGTCATGCTCTTTCAAAATACAGTCGAATACCTATACACGAGAAAACTTCGACGTAGAGATAGTTCTACGTGTAGATAGTCGAAGATTTTCCATGTACGACCAAAATGGTGGCGAAATACCGTAGGTAAATAAGGCCAAAAATGATTTGTACTAGTATGGTTATCTAATGGAATGAAAGATATAACGACGATGTATTTATCGTAATTTCTTTTATTTATATTATTATTATCACTCATTGCTAAAATTTTGTTTAGACTTTGCTTTTTGTTGTTGTTGTTTTATTCTATTATTGCTTATTCTTTATGTCAATTGTGTAGTTTGACTATATTCTCTTTCCTGTCTAAATACCCAAGTATCCAGTTGGATTGGTTACTAGGTCTTTCTTTTAGCGTGTCCAATCGGTCGACTTTGCTGGCCATCCCCTTGGTAGACTAGGTCCGGCACCAAACAAGTCCTGTGTGGTATGGGCGTTAGATGCCTCTTTATTCATTGTAAAATTTCTCTGTAACATTGTCTCCACTTCACTCAATCTTTCAAATTATTAGATCCTAGACAAACAATCAAACAAAATCATGTTAGCAATTGATATCCAATACTTTAACGCACCTGTCTCTTAACTTCGTTGGCACTTTGAAATGTGTGAAAAACTTAGTTGATTGCAAATATCAACCTCTATGATTAAGGTTCGTCTTAAAGAGGTGTGAATATGTGCAAACAATAGTGATTCGACATAGGGGTGGTTTACGAGATAAATAGAATGACGTGTGGAGGTTCTAATACATAGAAGTAAAAGAGTAATAAGAACGGAACTTTAGAATAACTTCGACATAGAGAGAACTTCGGCTATGGGTGTTCGAGGTATAGGTATTCGACTGTACCTCAAAGAATTGATATTTATGAGAAACTTTGGTTGCCATGGCAACCAAGTGAAAAAACTTAACCCATTCCCAGACAATGACGCTTTTAAACGCCCATCAATATGACAGCTTTGGAAAACATTCTAGAGAGAGAAGAAATTGCTTGTTACAAGCAATTTCTTCATTATCCACAAGGATTTCTACCCCAAAAGATAAAGATTTTAAAAAATTCATTAACTTAAAGTTTTTCATCTGCAAATTCTTTGAATTTGGACAGGTCATAAATTTTATTGTGTGGAAATGGGTTAAAAGATCATCTACTCCCAATTCATAAGGCCCAGAGTTTTGATATTTGATATAAATCATCATCTATTGACCCTCTATTAAAATACTTCAAAGATTTACCATATCTTGAAAATTACACTTTTCTTGGGGATTCCTGATTTTACATAGAAATAAAGAAGGAAATCCTCGAAAAGATTCTTCTCCCTAAACATAAGGCCTAGACCCTTGCTATCAAGCATAAATCATCAACTATTGACCCTATACCAAAATACTTCAAAGAATTACCATACTCTGAAAATTAGCTCTTTTCTGTGTTATCCCTGATTTTACAAAGAAATAAAAAAGGAAATCTTTGAAAATCATCTCCTCCCAAACCATAAGGCCTAGACCTTAATATTTTGTTTTTATCAATATCTATGGCCCTTTACCAAAATACTTCCAAGAATTACCGTACACTCAAGATTAGCCCGTTTCTGTGTAATCCCTGATTTTACATATGAATAAAGCAGGAAATCTTTGATAATCTTCTTCTCCCTTACCATGAGGTCTAGAGCTATAATATTTGTTGTGTATCAATACCTATTGACCCTTTACCAAAATACTTCATAGAATAATAGAATTTTTAGAATAAGCCATTTTCTGCGCAATGAAAGAGAAAAGATTCTCCAATTTAACCCATTATAATTTAATATGTACTCCTTGGTTGAATTTGATTTTTTTTGTCTTCCTGGGTGGAAAAGATTGTGAAAATGAAGCAATTGCTTGTTACAAGCAATTTCATCATTACGACACAATTTTTTTTAGGCTGATGCAAATTGAATGAAGGACTCTTAGAAAAAAGTTCATAGAAAAATCTTGTAAACTCTCAAAAGTCCTCAATATCAGGAATGTCTATCTCGTTTATATAGACTCTGACTATAGGTTTGGCATGTTTAACCCCTCCCCCAACACACAAAAAATAACACCACAGTCAACAGGTTATGTTGCGGCGGCACATATCCTTTCCAAAATTTGTCTCTCACCCATGGGGGTATAATCGTAAACCTAAGTGGGATAGCAACTGGAGGCTAAGAAAGGATTTAATGGTAGTACTGGTGTGAGAAATACCAAGAATCCATTGTTAGGTGCTCTAGCCATCGTGATATGACTGAAATACTGTTCACAGTGGTGTTAAACCCCATTCAAGTGATCAATTAATCTTGGAAAAAAAAATCTCAAAAACTCCCAATCCTTTATTCTAGAACTTTCGTACCATTGAATTTCAAGAGAAAACAGGTCTTAAAGACAATAGCTCTGTTTGAGATAGGATTAGTACTTTTGAACCATAATGATATTTCTGTTTTTATACCATTTAGCCTTGATTTCATATTATTGCATTAGACATTTAGTGATTGACCCTTCTCAACCAATCTAATAAGAATCATTGTTCCTATGTTCAAATGGGCTTTGCCCAGACATACCTTAGTTTTCATGGAATATTAAATTCTAAAAATCTTTTTGTCACAAACCATAAGAATAGAGGTTTAATGTGTCAGGCATCACCTTCTACAGAAGTTGTTGAAATAAAATGTCCATAGGGTCCTATTTTGGGATATGTCACAAGGAGAACTAGGTGAGCAATATAGGACTTCATTATCTTCATATTCAATAAAAAATCTTGTAAGGTAGAAATCCTTTATGGACTCTATAATTAATTTACCCTTTGTACAGTAACAAATGAATTAATGATGATATTTCAGGATTTGGGAGAACATGGAATAGCTCCTAGAAAGTATGTCACCTCTTCGAGTTTTGCGTCTGAGGAGAGAAGAAAGCGTAGACATGATGAGGCCATAATTGCAACATGCGAATCTGACGTACTTGGTAACTCTGTATTACTCGATCTTATTGTTCCAGAAAGGTAAGTCCAAGATGAATTTTTAGCTAACCTAAGCAGAAAATGAGCTATTGTGATTGATCAATATCTGTCATCTGTATGTTTGCCTGTCTGTCTATCTATCTTTCCACAAAATTAACCTTTTTTCCCACAAGCTTACTGTTGGATTTCAACCAAAATTCAGAACCTTGGTCATGCATCTTCAAGATACTTTAGAGAATTGAAACTGAATAAATTATTGAAACTGATTAACCCATTACCAGATGGCAAAATTTTAGACTGGTCTAAATTGAAAGGAGTTGCAGACAACAAATTAAAGTTTATGAAATTTTAGATTTGTTCAACTTTCTTGTTAAAAAACATTGTGTTAAATGAAAAATTGCTTTCTACAAGCAATTTCTTCATTTCACTCAATGTTTTCCCAGCTGTTTTTCTTGAAAGACGTCCAAAAGCATCACTGTATTGGAATGGGTTAAGAGCTTGTTGCAAGCAATTTTCTTCTTTTCCCATGAAGTTTTCTATGATTGTTTTCCTTAAAGGCCCCAGAAATGGTCATTTTGTTGTAATGAGTTAAGTCACCAAATAATAATTCTTTATCAAAAATAGTAATCAACAAGAAACACTTTTACCTGTTTATTTATACTTTTTGTGACAGGGCTATATTCAGGGAGCAGAATCCATCTCTGACGGCTCTGTGTGATTGACAGCCTTGATCAATTACTTGCAGGCCTTGATCAATCACTCTTTGAAATGTTTAATTCTAAATCCTAGTGACAATACATGTATTTGATTATACTATTTATTTTCTTTCTGCTTACAACAGAATAACTATTGGTGTGAAGTTGTTGCGTAAAATGGGATGGAAGGAAGGTCAAGGTGTTGGACCAAGGCTAAAAAAGCAGGAGAGAAAAAAGCAAGGTGAAATAAGGTTTTATGAAAGGTTTTGTATTACCCCAGACAAATGTCTTGGAAGATTTAAAGGTCATACCCTTAGCGTCTGCGTCAGTGTCTACTTCCCACTTGTTTAAACTTTTTATATCTCTTTTATCATTCATACTTCGGTGCTCATATTTCACAAAGGCATTCATCATGCGATTTCTTTGCCACCAAAACCTCTGACCTTGAGGCCCTCTGACCTTGGCCCTAACCATTTTTTGAAATTAAACTTTTCCCAAAAACTTTAAATATGCTTATATTTTCTGAATGCTTCTATCTTAGACATCTAATCTTACTTCACATTAATACTCATAAGTTGATAAGTCTTTCATTTGACACCAAAAACTTTGGCTCTGTGATTTTGGCCATGACCTACTTTATCTAAAAACTTTAACAATGCAAAAATTATTTGAATGAGCATACTACATTTATATATATATATAGAGAGAGAGAGACTCATTAGGTGGTAGACTTTAACTTGATACTTAATACTTTGAACCTATCATCTTGATCTTAGGTCACATGTTTGTCTGGAGCATATCTCCTAAACCATAAGTGCTAGGAACTTGAAATTTTATTCACTTATAGATCGCAATGTGGAAAAGTGTCATGTGCAAGAACCATAACTCTAGCCTGCCTATTGTTTGAGTTATTGCCCTTTGTTATTTTTACCTTTACATTTTTGTCTGGAGCATATCTCCTAAACCACAAGTGCTAGGAACTTGAAACTTTATACACTTATAGATTACAATGTGGAGAAGTGTCATATTCAAGAACCATAAATCTAGCTTGCCTATTTTTTGAGTTACTGCCCTTTGTTGTTTTTATCTTTACATTTTTGTCAGGAGCATATCTCCTAAACTATAAGTGCTAGGAACTTGAAACTTTATACACTCATAGATCACAATTTGTAGAAATGTAATGTTCAAGAAAGGTTACTCTAGTTTTACCTTACTTTTTTGTCCAGAGCATATCTCCTAAACCCTAAGTTCTAGGAACTTGAACATTTATACACTTATAGATCACAATGTGGAGAAGTGTCATGTACAAGAACCATTACCCTGCCATGCCCATAGTTTGAGTTACTTCCCTTTGTTGTTTTAAACCCTGTATTATAAGAGCCGTCACTCTCCTACAACTAATTTTAAGCTAATTTTCGTTTATGCCCTTTGATTATTTTAAATCTTAAGATTCGCAATATTTAACAACCATGCAATAAATTTTACACTTTTTAGACTTTTTACACTAAAGTGAAAAGGTTTACTTGAAAAAAGACTTTTTTAATCTGGTGTTGGACTCCTGTATTGCCACATGGGTCCCAAAGCTTCTAAGTATTTATCGAATACCAGCATGATGCAACATGCCCAGAGAAAACATGCCATGTTTCAGTGGGATCTAGAGAAATTATCAAGCATGTAGGCACAAATGTAGGTGTAGTTGTAGGCGTTGATAGCATCTTAAACTTCATTCTTGCCCATATTTCACTTGTTGTCTAACCTGTTACCAGACAACGACATTTTGACTTGTCTAAATTAAGTTTACATAAATTTATATTTTTTCATATTTCTGGTTTGAAAATATTGTGGAGAAGAAAAAATTGCTTGATTAAAGCAATTTCTTCATTTCACAAAATGTTTTTCCCACTACATTTTCTTGAGAGGCATTGAAAAGTGTCATTGTGTGAGAATGGATTAAGTCAATTCGGTTAACCACAAAATTTTGGTCTAGATTCAAAGAAGTTGTCAGATAACAAGTTTAAGTTGATATAATTTTAAAAATCTTTCTCTTTTGCATGCAGAAAAAATTGTTGATTACTTGTTACAAGCAATTTCTTCATTTTCCAAGATGTTTTCCAAAGCTTTTTTCTTAAGGGCGGGGCATTAAAAGCTGGTTTGAGTTAGAATAGGTTGAAACTTGAAATGTGTGTGAACTATCTGAATAGCAATCAATACTATCAAGCTGCCATAGCGCAGTCAGTAAGGAATCAGACTCCTAATCTTCAATCAGGGGTTGTCATGGGTTTGATCATTTGTGTCTCACCAATGGGTGGATAATTGTAATCATAGGAGGGATAGTAGCTGGAGGCTAGGTAAGGATGTAGTTGTAGTACTGGTGTGAGAAATACCAGGAATCCATTGTCAGGTGCTCAACTGCCACAATATGACTAAAATACTGTTAAAAGTGGCGTTAAACCCCATTCAATCAATCAACAGGGTTCATGCTGTCGGTTGAATCGTCGTCAAATGCGACAAAAATTAAATTCCGGTGCAAGTTCTTTTCATTCGGCAAAAGTTTGTGGCGCTTTAAAATATTAAAAATTTTGTTGATTCACACATTTTCTTTGACTAATCTCAGGAAAGCAATTGGGTCAGTTATGTCATTGAGTCTAACACGAGCCAACACATTGCCAAATTTAATTACATTTCTTATTGACAACAATCAGATAAATGAAATGCGCTCATTGGTTGGCAGGTCATATTGATTTTGTGTTGTGGGTGTGACTTAGTATTAACCAGATGAAACTTCTTAGATGATGGCTATCAGAGGACCCCAATTATCACGCATGAATTGTCTCCTCTAAGAAAAATTTGATTGAACTGGCTACCATTTACCCTTTCCTGATGAATACAAATGCCAAATTTAGGCATATTTTCATATATTTCTGCTGACAGTTTCAGTCAGTTTCTAACCTTGGCACTGCTATAGCGACTCCTTGCTTAAATGCTGAATCAGTGTTTATGGGTAATAAGGAGGATATTCTGATGAGCTGTTGATAGTAACAGTGGTAGTTTGTCGAAATTTGACAGAAATTTCAAGAGTTCTACTGGCCTCAAAGCAGACGAACCATTTCTTTTTTTGTTGATCCGTACCAAAGAATGTTCAACCATAAACCGATTTTTTTTTTATTATAGTTATCTACTTAATCTACTATCAAATCAAGCATATTCTATAAGGCTTATTACTATTTCCTTCTCTCTATTTTTCTCATCAAAGTTTAGATTTTCTATTCAAAGAACTGAAAGCACTGATTGAAGATGACTAAAATCATTGTAGTTGTAAGACTTAGCTACATTCTTTCAAGACAAAACTACTAATGAATGACCATGTTTACAACCTGTTTAATATGCTTATTGTTTATTTTACAACATAAAGTTAATAAATAAACATGCGCTTAAGAAATGTTCCACTTTGGCACCAACTCCTTAATTTTCCCCAGTTTTTTCCGTTTAGCCCCAACTTTTTTAATTTGGCAAAAGTGATGGCGACAAATTGTTTCAAGCCAGAGCTAACCCTGAATTAACCATACTATCCAGGGAGATAAATCTAAATACATTGCAATGATTATACCCATTTTTGGCTGCAGCCAATCGAGTTATCTGCACATGGTTATCTTATTGTATCCTATCTCTAATTCGCAGCAACAAAAGTTTATGGTTGTGCCTTGCCCCCAGCTGACTCTGATTCTGACATTGAAATGGATGACGAATCCCTTCTGAAGGATATCACCTTTGCACCCAAGGACTCTGCACACATCTTACTGAATGTAAAGGATAACACAAAGGGACTTGGATATAGGGGTCTAGATCCTACAAAAGCCCTTCCTTCAACTCATATTAATTTGTTCAGTAATCCTGTGATGAGTAAAAAAGGGAGAAAAGGGATAAGGGGTCAGGTAAGTTTGATTTAACCCTTTCTTGTACAAACCTGGGATTCTATGTTGCTGTAATTGTATACTGGAGAAAATATTGTGGAAAAAGGAGAAATTACTTGCAACAAGCAATGCCTCCTTTTCCCTAAATATTTTCTACCACATTGGTTAGTGTCATTTCAAATTGCATCCAATTTTCATTGTAGTCTCAAACCTCCTTCAATTTGGATTAGTCTGAAATTTAAAAAAAAAAACAACAACATTAAAACAGGAAAGGGTAGAAGAGCAACACAACCATAAACTTTTGATGCTGCAAAATATAGATAAGATACAATGAGATCACCACAGGTAGATACAGTAAATCTTTTATTAAGATACCAGTCATAGGATGGTGGCTTCAGAGCTTCTCAAAAATGGAAACACTTTTCCAAAATAGTTTATGTAGGCATTTACATAAACATAGAACTTCTGCTTTATGAAATGTTCAACTGATCTAAACTGAAGGAGGTTCCAGACAACAATAAAATTAGATGCAATTTGAAATAAAAGTTTCTTATGTTGGAGAACATACTGTTGGAAAAGGAGGAATTGCTTTTTACAAGCAATTTCTTCTTTTTTCACAATGTTTTCTTAAGTATATAATCACAGACGTAAAATCCTGTGTTTGTACAGGAATGGTTAAAAGAAAATATATCTATATGAAAAATTAACATTTTGTACACCAAAACGGGCATATCACTGTACTATGCCAATACAGACGTCCATCGTTAGTACATTTAGTGCTTTGATCTAACATGGTATGTTCAATGACCAGTTAATTATGGGGGTATTTATCTATATTAATTGGGTACCTGTCTCACCTATGACACTTTTACAGGCCTTTGGTGTTGGTGCTCTAGAAGAAGACGATGAGGATATCTATGCTGTAGATGACATGTCTAACTATGATATGACTATGACTGCTGAGAATGAACGAGACACCTTTGGATGGACTGGATCAAGAAATCAAAGTAGGACTTAATCTTAATTATTTGTTTTTGTGGTCACCTTTTGTAAGTCATGCGCCATCAGTCAGATCATCAACAATTCTTTAAACATCTTCTCCCAAGCAACCACTGGACTGATTTAACTGAAACTTGGCAGAAATGTTCCTTGGGTGATCCTTCTCAAAAGTTGTTCATGAAAATTTGATTGACCCAAAACTATGGGCGTGGCAGAGTGGGGCAGTTTTAGAGTTTGATGTCTTCAAACATCATCTCCTCAGTAACCATTAGACCAACTTCAACTAAATAGGCATGAATGTTACTTTGATGACCCTTCTCAAAGTTTGTTCACAAATGTTTGATTGACCTCACATTATGGGTGTGGCTTAGTTGGGTAGTTTTTGACTTTGAAATCTTTAAACTCTTCTCCTCAGTAACCACAAGGCCAATTTCAACCAAACTTAGCATGAATGTTCCTCGGGTAACACTCCGTAGGGCAGGGCGGGGCAGTTTTTGACTTCGAAATCTTTGAACATCTTCTCTTCAGTATCCCTGGGCCAAGTTCAACCAAACTTGCCAGAAATGCTCCTTGAGTGACCCCCCTCAAAACTTGCTCATGAATTTTTGATTGACCCCCAAGTATTTGCCTGGCAGGGTGGTTCTTATTTTAACTTGTAATCTTTAGACCTCTTCTCCTCAGTAACCATTTCGCAAATTTCAACAAAACTTGGCATAAATCTTCCTTGGGTGACCCTTCTTAGAACTTGATTGTGAAATTTGATTGAAATCCAAATATGGGTGTGGCAGGGCGGAGCTTATTTTGATATCAAAATCTTCAAACATCTTTTCCTCCTAAACTAGTGGGCCAACTTCAATCAAACTTTGCATGAATCTTACTAAGGGACATTTCTCAAAACTTGTTAGCTCACTTGAGGTGAGCTATTGTAATCGGTAATTGTCCGGTGTCCTTCTGTCTGTCCGTAAACAATTATTAAAAAATCTTATCTTCCTAACCATAAGGCCTAGAGCTTTGATATTTGGTACATATCATCACCTATTGACCTCTACCAAAATACTTCAAGAGAATTACTGTACTCTTAAAATTAGCACTTTTCTGTGCAATGCCTTAATTTACAAAGGAATGAAGAAGGTTATCTTCTTCTCCCAAACCATAAGGCCTAGAGCTTTGATATTTGGTACATATCATCATCTTTTGACCCTCTACCAAAATACTTCAAAGAATTGCTGTATTCTAATAATTAGCCTTTTTCTGTGCAATCCCTTAATTTACAAATGAATAAAGAAGGAAATCTTTTAAAGCCGTCTTCTCCCAAAGTAATTGGCCTAGAGCTTTGATATTTGGTACATATAATCAGCTATTGACCCTCTACCAAAACACTTCAAAGAAATACGGTGTTCTGAAGATAACTCTTTCTTTGCGGTCCCTATTTTTTCAAAGGAATAAAGTAGGAAATCTTTGAAAATCTTCTTATCCCAAACCTTAAGGCCTAGAGCTTTGATATTTGGTACATATCATCACCTTTTGAACCTCTACCAATATACTTCAAAGAATAACTGTATTCTGAAAATTTGTCCTTTTCTGTGCGATCCCTGATTTTTCAAAGGAATAATGAAGGAAATCTTTTAAAGTTGTTTTCTCCTAAACCATTAGGCCTAGAGTTTTGATATATGGTATGTATTGATGTCTATTGACCCTCTAACAAAATACTTCAAAGAATTACTGTATTTATGAAATTAGGGCTATATGGTGGGATCATCAATATACCTAGGATTAAAAGAGAAAATCTTTAAACATCTTCTCCAAAACAATTAGACAGAAGGCTTTGCTTATTTGTATATATATAATAAAGCCATGAACCATCATATTCTGGGGAGTGATTTAGTACCATCATGGTCCTCTTGTTTTTGATAATGTGATTGACCCCCAAATATGGGCGTGTTAGGGTGGGACATTAAGTTTTACTCAGAAATCCTATAACATCTTCTCAGTAACCTCTGGGTCGAATTTAACCAAACTTGGTGTAAATATTTCTTGGATGACCCTCCTCAAAACTTGTTGGTAAATTTTAATTGACCCGCAGATATGCTTGAGGCAATGCCAGGCTTATTTGACTTGGAAAATTTGTAAACATCTCCATAACCACTTGGCTACTTTATTTTAAGAAATTCCTGAAAATTAATTCTATTGAAGCATTGAGTAGATGTGCCATTTGAAAGAAATTTTCGGATAACCTCTATTTCACAGCTCAAGGTCAAACATGCCTGTGTTATTTCAAGTTTTTTTTAATCATCATAAATTAGTAAGGTGAGGGATTTAGGGCCATTCTTGCCCCCTTAATTGTGGCTTTTAGGGGGAGGGGGGCTTGTCTCTATATATGGTATATAGTGAAATTTTGAAAATCTTATTCTTGCATACTGCAGGATGGTTTTCAACCAAATTTCACAGGAATGACAAGTAAATTCAGGCTGGTGGAAGGAATTAGGTGCTCAAGTGCCTCTTGTTTCATATACTTTCACTAACAGTTTCTTTTTTTCCAAATACTTGAATAAGTTGTTGTTGTTTTTAAGTTACCAAACTAACAAACATACTTCACATAGATGCTGACCAATATTGCAGTTGAAAGTTCACTTACAGCCTAAATCTAAATCAGTGATTAGATTGGTGGATTGATCTTTGATTGACAGCCCAGACCTGTCCATTTCAGTATTATTGTATTATGATATTGTCAATTATGATTTAACCCTTTTTAGGTCCCCTGAGCACTAAGTGCACTGGAGGAGCTATTGTGAGCGGTCATCGTCCGTCGTCCGTCCATCCGTCTGTCTGTCCGTCCGTCCGTCCGTTCACAATTACAAAAAAATCTTCTCCTCCTAAACTAACCATGGAGTTTCAACAAAACTTCACAGAAATGATCCTTAGGTCATGCTCTTTCAAAATACTTCAAAGAATTGAAATCCATGAGGAACTCTGGTTACCATGGCAACGGAGTGAAAAAACTTAAAAAATCTTCTCCACCCAAACGGTAAGGCCTAGAGCTTTGATATTTGGTATATATCATCATCTATTGACCCTCTACCAAAATACTTCAAAGAATTAACGTATTCTGAAAATTAGCCCTTTTCTTAATGATCCCTGATTTTACATAGAAAAAAAGAAAGAAACCTTTAAAAATCTTCTTCTCCCAAACCATAAGGCCTAGAGCTTTGATATTTGGTATACATCATCATCTATTGACCCTCTACCAAAATACTTCAAAGAATTACCCTATTCTGAAAATTAGCCCTTTTCTTTGTGATCCCTGATTTTACATAGAAGTAAAGAAGGTAATCTTTAAAAATCTTCTTCTCCCAAACCATAAGGCCTAGAGCTTTGATATTTGGTATATATCATCATCCATTGACCCTCTTCTAAAATATTTCAAAGAATTACCCTATTCTGAAAATAAGCCCTTTTCTTAATGATCCCTGATTTTACATAGAAATAGAGAAGGTAATCTTTAAAAATCTTCTTCTCCCAAACCATAAGGCCTAGAGCTTTGATATTTGGTATATATCATCATCCATTGACCCTCTACCAAAATACTTCAAAGAATTACCCTATTCTGAAAATTAGCCCTTTTCTTTGTGATCCCTGATTTTACATAGAAATAAAAAAGGTAATCTTTAAAAATCTTCTTCTCCCAAACCATAAGGCCTAGAGCTTTGATATTAGTACAAATCATCATCTATTGACCCTCTTCCAAAATACTTCAAAGAATTACCCTATTCTGAAAATTAGCCCGCTTCTTGGCAATCCCTGATTTAACATAGAAATAAAGAAGGAAATCTTTTAAAATCTTCTTCTCCCAAACCATAAGGCCTAGAGCTTTGATATTTAGTACAAAACATCATCTATTGACCCTCTACCAACATACTTCAAAGAATTACCCTATTCTGAAAATTAGCCCTTTTCTGGGTGATCCCTGATTTTACATAGAATTAAAGAAGGAAAACTTAAAAAATCTTCTTCTCCCAAACCATAAGGCTTAGAGCTTTTATATTTTGCACATATCATAATATATTGACCATCTACCAAAATACTTCAAAGCAATATCATACTCTGAAAATTAGCCCTTTTCTGTGCGATTCCTGATTTTACAAAGGAATAAAGAAGGAAATCTTTGAAAATCTTCTTCTCCCAAACCATAAAGAATAGAGCTTTGATATTTGGTACATATCATCAGCCATTGACCCTCTACCAAATTACTTAAAAAATTAGCCCTTTTCTGTGCAATCCCTAATTTTAGTTAGGAATAAATAATGATATCTTTGAAAACCGTCTTCTCCTAATCCATAAGGCTTACAGCTTTTATACTTGGTATGTATTGATGTCTATACTTCAAAGCATTACCATATTCATGAAATAAGTGCTATATGGTGGGATCATCAATATACCTAGGATTAAAAGAGAAATCTGTAAACATCTTCTCCAAAATAATTAGACAGAGGGCTTTGCCATTTTGTTTATATCTTAAAGCCATGAACCATCATACTCAGGGGAGCAATTTAGGACCATCATGGTCCTCTTGTTTGTTCAATCCCTTTATTTTTTTTTGTCCCTGTGATTTTATAATTGAGAAAGCATTGTAGAAAAAGAAGAAATTGCTTGTAACAAGCAATTTCTTCTTTTTCCACAATATTATCCTTCCTACTGAATGGTTATTTGATCATTTAAATCCTCATTTTTTTTACACTTCCACATTCAAAGAAGTTGTGGATGAAAATTTCAAGTTGATATAATTTTGAAAATTTCAAGTTGATGGAATTTGAATATCTTTCTTTTTGGGTAGAAAACAATGTGGCAAATGCAGATATTGCTTGTAACAAGCAATTGCCTTATTTTACACAACATTTGCCTAAACTCTTTTCTTTAGGGTCATAAAAAGCATGCAACATTCTGAATATTTGTCTGAAATGAAAAATAAATAAAAATAAAATAAAGTCATGGGGTAGATAATTCAGGGGATTAAAACTTGGGATTGTGGGAGACTTGACTGTTTACAATTTAATCAAGTATGTTCAACTAATCTAGCAGATTGAGGTTCATTACATTAACTATTTTCCATTTTAAGCTTTATGTATTCAGCCCAGCTTTGATCTCTTTTCAGAGCAACCTACAACTCCTGTTGGATATGTTGGCAAATTACTAGAAGGCTTTGAATTATCATCGAAAAAGCTTGTTCAGAAAAAAGATTTTCCTCCTCCAAAATTACCACCTAACTTTAGGTATATTGTTATTATCACATGTTTCTATAAAATAGATCTTTTTCTTTTTTTGGAAAAAAAGAAAAAGAAAATAGAGCAAAATTTACTACATTCTGAAATAATTTCAGGGAAGCATACACCATGTTTCTGTTTGTTTCCATATCAATCTGTCCTCCTGTCATTTTTTCCATGGACGAAACCATTTTCTTCAAAGCTCTATACTCACTAAATTTGGGAAGAAAATACTTATTATTTTCTTTCATCTGGTAATACCTGACATAAATGAATGGGGCAACATAAGGCTTGGCCCTTTAACCCGTTTCCACTCAAGCCCTCCTTTTTACGCGCCTCAATTATAGAGCTTTGGAAAAACATTGTGGAAAATGAAGAAATTGCTTGTATCAAGGAATTTCCTTATTATCCACAATGTTTTCTACCTGAGAACGCGAAAACAAATAAAATTCCATCAACTTGCAATTGTCGTCTGCAACTTCTTTCAATTTGGACCAGTCTAAAAATTTGTTGTGTGGGAATGGGTTAATGGCCGCTAAAGACAGAGATGACTATTTCAGTTGTATAGGCTGGTGCACATAACAGTGGCTTCTTTTCTCTTCTCACACCAATACAACTTGATTATATTCAAGCCACCAGCTTTTCTTCCCACTTAGGCGCTCTAGTTATCACTCATCATTTGGTGAGAGACAAATGACTCATGTTACAATGACCTTTATCATTTGTGGGAAAGAAGAGTTTTGAACCCATGACCTAACCAGTTAAGTAATGTGCTTTGAATAACATGGTTTCATCTATGACGTTCATCAAGAAAAAAGCTTTGGGAACCATCATGGACATTGAAGCAATTTCTTCAATGTCCACAATGTTTTCGAACCTTAAAGGCAAATATTTTCTCAAATCAACCAAATTGAAATTGTCATCTGCAACTTCTATCAATTCAGGCCAGTCTGAAACTTTATCATGAGATAATGGGCTTAGACAGTTTAAGTTGGCTGCTGGTAGCATAAAAGGATTGATGCTATTCACTGTGTTTTCAAAAAGCACAATTCCATAAGCAGACCTAAACTGTCTGTTAAATATGTAGAGGGACGCTTTATTCAGGTGATCTCTCAGATTTGACTCTACTGTTGGACTAAATACTTATATTATCATTCTATAGAAAATTCAATGAAGTGAACATGTAACCTTATGTCATGATAAACCTTTACTATTCTTACTTAGAGAAAAGCTTAAATTTCTTTATTTTCTTTTCACTTGTAGGCCTATTCATGTATTTCAAAACTCAACCGGCTCAATGACGGGGTCAGAAGACAGAGGTGTTGATTACAGACCGTTCTTGAAGCCTAAAGATTCAGAGGATGTTGTACCTTCAACATCTACAGATCAACATCAGCAGGGTGGACATAAACGGCAGGTGAATGATTCTGTGTCACGGAGTGTTGCTTTAGGAGAACAACCTTTTGTTGGTAGGTGTGGTGTAGAAATATTGACAAGACAGTCATTTATAAAGAGACCTTTGTTGAAATAGATTTAACGCATATAATTACTCATTTTCATGCATCTAAAGATAAAAGATGTTAAAAAATGAAAATGAAGAAATTGCTTTTATCTAGCACTTTCTTCATTGTCAACAATGGCATTTAAAAAAATCAAACTGTTGTCTGTAACTACTTTGAAATTTCAAGTTTTGTTATCTTTTAACCCATTCCAACACAGCAAAATTTTAGACCAGTCCAAATTGAAAGAAGCTGCAGACGACAATTTCAAGTTGATGGAATTTTGAATTCTTTCGTCTTTTTGGATAAAAATCATTGTGGATAATGAAGAAATTGCTTGATACAAGCAATTTCTTCATCATCCACAATGTTTTTCAAAGTTTTTTCTGGGGGGTTGTAAAAAGGCGGGATTGAGTTGGAATGGGTTAATGTGTCAATGCATGGCTAATTCTGTTATTACTCATGTTATTTGTACCTCAAATCATTTGAATCTATAACTTTCAAGTCACGTCAAATCTATTCCATGGTCTAAGAAGTTGTATACAGTTTGGATATAATTAACCCATTGCCAGATGGCAAAACTTTACACTGGCCCAAATTGAAAGACGTTGCAGATGATAATCTAAAGTTTATAAATTTTGGATTGTTTCATCTCTTTTGGTAAAAAGCATTGTGGAAAATGAAGAAATTGCTTGTTTTAATCAATTTCTTTATTTTTCCTTAATGTTTTCCAAAGCTTTTTTCCATGGGGGCATCTAAAAGCATTACTGAGTGGGAATGGGTTAACCGATTCCCATTCAGCAAAAATTTAGACTGGTCAAAATTCAATGAATTTGCAGACGAAATTTCAAGTTGATGGAACTTTAAAAATCTTTTTCTTTCTTGGTAGAAAGCATTGTTGATAACGAAGAAATTGCTGCATTTTCCACAGTGTTTCCTCAAGCTTTTATCTGGAGGGGATGTAAAAGAGCGGGATTGTGTAGGAATGGGTTAAAGGTTGAATTGTGTACATAAGTCATTTTTTGCTACAACTTTTGATGTATGATAGTAATGAATATCAGATTCTTTGTTTATTATATATTATAAACACTGCTACTAGCGATAATCTAACAAGGTACCAAACCGATTTTGTACACTTGTAGTATTGCAATGTATTGGTCAGTCATGTTTGTTTTTGTGTAACTAGACATTCATACATATTTGATTGATCTGCAGGTTCTGTATTTGACCTCATACCAGATAAAGACAAGAAGAAAATGGATAGAGCTAAAGCTAGAGTAATAATGGAGACAGAACAATCAAATTTGGGACAAGGTACACTTGAATATCATTATATCTATTTCAATCACCTTAAACAGCAGATGACGTCAATGTGAAATATTTTAGTTACTTTTTAATCCATTCCCACACAATCCCACATTTTCAAATCTTCTCTTCCTAAACCATAAAGCCTAAAGCTTTGATATTTGGTACATATCATCATCTATTGACCCTCTACTATAATACTTTAAAGAATTACTGTACTCATAAAATTAGCCCTTTTCTGTGCGATCCCTGATTTTACTAAGGAATAAAGATGGAAATCTTTGAAAATCCTCTTCTCCCAATCAATTAGGCCTTTTATATTTAGTATGTATCATCACTTATTGACCCTCTACCAAAATATCTCAAATAATTATGGTATTCTTAAATTAGCCCTTTTCTGTGTGATCCCTGATTTTACAAAGGAATAAAGAAGGAAATGTTTTAAAAACTTCTTCTCCCAAACGATAAGGTATTGAGCTTTTATATTTGGTATGAATCCTCACCTATTGACCCTCTGCCAAAATACTTCAAAGGATAAACATAATCTAAAAATTAGCCCTTTTCTGTGTGACCCCTGATTTGACAAAGGAATAAAGAGGGAAATCTTTGAAAATCTTCTTCTCCCAAAGGATAAGGCCTTGAGCTTTGATATTTAATATGTATCATCACCTATTGACCCTCTACCAAAATACTTCAAAGAATTACCGTATTCTGAAAATTAGCCATTTTCTGTGCAATCCATAATTTTAGATAGGAATAAAGAAAATCTTTTCCTCCTAAACCATTAGGCCTAGACCTTTAATATTTAGTATGTATTGATGGCTATTGACTCTCTAACAAAATACTTTAAAGAATTACTGTAATCAGGAAATTTGCACTATATGGTGGGATCATCGATATACCTAGGATTAAAAGAGAAAATCCATAAACATCTTCTCCAAAGTAATCAGACAGAGGGCTTTGTTAATCATCATACTCAGGGGAGCAATTTTGGACCATCATGGTCCTCTTGTTTTTCAAAAGCTTGAGCTATTGTCAGGATATTGTGTCCATGTGTGTACATCCATCCATCCATAAACTTTTACTTTAAAAATCTTCTCCTTAGAATCTTCTGAATAGAATTCAACCAAATTTCACAGAAATGGTCCTTGGGTGACCCATAATCAGATTCCTTCAAAGCATTTTGATCAGATGAAGAACATGGCTTAAATAGGTGGAGCTAATTTCCATATATGGTGAAAACTTTGAAAATCTTCTTTTAAGAAACCAGTAGATTAATTTCACCGAAATTTCACAGGAATGATCCTTAGGTGACCCTTTATCAACATCCTTATAAAGAAATTGATACTCTTATGTATATGTTATATGGTATATAGTGAAAACTTTGAAAATCTTTTTTCTCAGAAACCAGTTGATGGATTGCAACCGAATTTCCCCAGAATGATCATTTGATGACTCTTTGTTGCACTACAAAGAATTTTGATTGGATGAAAAGCATGGCTATTAAGGGGGGGGGGTAATTTTGTAATATTTCGTATATACTGAAACCTTTGAAAATCTTCTAAAATATAAACAGTAAAAAGATTTTAACCAAATTTCACAGAAATTATCCTTTGGTGGCTCTTTGTCAGATTTCTTCACAGGATATGGCTTAGTTAAAAAAAGAGACTTTTATGGGTGGGGCTTATGTTCAAATAAGGTATATCGGAAAATTTAAAATCTTGTTTTCAGAAATTGGCGGATGGTTTTCAACAAAGTTCTCAGGAAAAATATTTAGGTGATTCTTTATCAAATTTTTTTTATGATAAAACTTAGGAGGATTGGCCAAATTTCAGGTTGAGATCACAAAGGGATACAAGGGAAATAATTGATACTGCTTGACTGAGAATATTTGTTGCATAAAAGAAAGTTGCCTTCCATATAGTAAATTACTAAAAAGTAATTCTTTTTTAAATGGTTTATCCTTTCCTGTACAAACACAGGATATACATTGGTGTGATTTTATTCCTGAGAAAACATTATGGAAAAAGGAGAAATTGCTATATTTTCTACCATAAAGGATGGTTTCATTTCAAATTACATCCAATTTTCATTGTTGATTGCAACCTCCTTTGTTTGGTCTACTCTTAAATTTCAATAAATGGGAAAGGATTAAAGAAAACTAAATTAGCTTTATGATAAGTTAGTTCAGCGCCTCTAGTTATAGTTGGCTGAAGTCATAGTGCACTCGGCAGTGCGTCAGACTTTTAATCTTCAATCATGGGATGTCATGGGTTTGATCCCGGCAGCGGCACATATTCTTTCCCACATTTGTCTCTCAACAATGGGTGGATGATCATAAACCTAAGTGGGAAAGCAGCTTAAAGTTAGGAAAGGATGTAGTGATAGTACTTGTGTGAGAAATACCAGGAATCTATTGTTAGGTGCTCCAGCAGCCACAATATGACTGAAATACTGCTAAAAGCGACGTTAAACCCCATTCAATCAATCAACTCTAGTTATAGTTCCCTTTAGATACCTCCTTGTTTGTCAGTTGACAGCTGCATTATAACATTTATGTTTTAAAAAAACAGGTGAAAAGAAAGTTTCAACAACAGGAGATACATCACCTACCAAGGCCATAGAGAACTCAAGCCAATCTGGATCTCCGGCCCAAACCAGTAGCAGTTCTCCTTTTCTTGGTGGAAGTTTGGGATTTAAACCATTTTCATCAGACCCAGCCAAACAACAGAGATATGATAAATACCTGACTCTAGTTAAACAAGGACATGGAGGTAGGAGTCTGATATCACTATACCACATGACAAAACTTATGCTATTTAGTATTACCAAACAACAGAATTTCAGACTGGTCCTAATTCAAAGAAATCGCAGACAATTTTGAATATAAGTGTAAAATGGGTTGAAAACACTGTTAAAAGTAGAAATTGCTCCTTACAACCAATTTCTTCCTTTGTCAACATGTTTTTTATCTGTTATTTTTCCTCAAAGAGCAAATAAGCATGATCAAGAGGTAATGATTTAACCCCTTGCCATAAAAGCAGGGTGTTAAAAAGTATGTTCAATAACAATATACATGTATACTGTTATCTCCACTTATGACCAAACTGCATAATACAAGGAGTTGAATACAAAGAAGTTGAATTTGTGGTCATATAGATTATTTTTTAACCCTTGTCATACTGATCCCAGAATATTCTTGCCTTGACAATGGCTTTGTAAGGTGTATGGCCTAAAATTCATCACTTTGAATATACATCTGCCTTTGAATTTTGTAGCAGATGCCTTTTAATTACAAAATCAATTTATAGCTATATGGTATTGGTTTGATAAATGTCAGTTACAATTGATCAATTATCAAATAAATGAATATTAGTCTGGCCCAAATTGAAAGAAGTCACAGAGGACCAAACAATGTGTGTTTAATTTGAAAAAAAACCAAACCCTCCAAAAAACCCCACTGCTATATAGGATAGAAAACATTGTGAGAAAAGAAAAAAACAGCTTGTTACAAGCAAATACTTTTTTTCCACAAAGTTTCTTCTGCTACTTTTCTGCATTTCAAAAAATGCTGTATTGGGATAAGCAGTTAATTTCTATCGCCTTGATTACATTTAACCCATTACCAGACGGCAAAATTTCAGGCTGGTCCAAATTCAAAGATGTTACAGACAACAAATTTTAGTTAATGAAATTTTCAAGTTTTGGCCTTTTGAAGTAGGAAATATTGTGTAATATTGTGTAACAAGCAATTTCTTCATTTTCCACAATATTGTCTAAAGCTTTTTTCTAGGGGTCAGCAAAAAGCGTCTTATTTGTGGAAATGGATTTCTATTACTCTACAGATCCGTATTCCATGGTATCTGAGGCTGGTCATACAGAGTGGGAGACAGAGAAGGAGAAAGAGGAGTTCGGTCATGCTGCACGCTTATTTAAACCCCTCGCAACCATGATGGCCATGAGATTCACCTCTGCTGGAGTGGAAGATAAACTAGCTGATGTGAAAAAACAAGAAAAGGTGGGTTGGAATTATCATCTCTGCATAACCAGTGCGGGACAACAAATGCAAAAGACTTATTAGCAAAAGCATAGTGCATTTTGAAAACTGTGGATCCATAAAGGACAAGGTCACAATTGAACTTTGATTGAAACCTGCTCTCATGCTTTGACTCATGGGCCATTTGACCTAGGACCTCAAAACTGTCTACAAATGTTATCTTTGACCCAAAGATTTGCCTTATTGTTTTGCATAATATAGGGCAAAGGTCAAGGACACAGTATGCACAGAGTCACAAATACTGGTCGGGGTATAAGTCCATTTTGAGACAATTCAATTTTACTACAGTTCTGTGATACTCTTTGCCATCACAACCATTTAACCCATCACTACACATCAAAATTTTAGACTTGTCCAATTGAATGAAGTTTCAGACGACAATTTCAAGTTGATGAAATTTTAAAGACCTATTGGTTAGAAGATATTATAGATATTGAAGAAATAGCTTGCAACAAATAATTTCTTTATTTTTTCTCAATGTTTTTTAAAGCATTTTTCTGAGGAGCTTGAAAAAAGAGTCACTGTGTGGGATTGAGTTAAAAGACTTTAGGAATATTTAACAAATATTTCATACAAAAGTAAACTGGAATTGCTTATACCACATGATGAAATTTTAGACTGGTTGACATCAAAGGTGAAAGCAGATAATGATTCAAAGTATGTTATGAAAAATGAGTGCAATATATGGTAGATAACATGGTTGGGAAAGGAGATATTCCTTGTCATAATAAAAATCTCCTTTCCACACAATATTTTTAAAAGCAATACTTTTCGGTGCATCAAAAGACAGGGCTTTAAGGTTATGGGTAAATTTATGCCTTAAACCATTCTCACTAAAGTAAGCCTTTTTACTTGAGAAAACGTTGTGGAAAATGCTGAAATGGCTGGTAACAAATAGTTCATTTCAATCAGTGTTTTCTACCCAGAAAGACAAAAAATGGAATAGATTTAAAAGAGTTTTAAATTGTTATCTGCAACTTCTCTGAAATTGGACCCCTCTTAAATTTTGTTGTTTGTTAACCTTTGTCTTGATGAATATTTATCATCCTTTGACTTGATTCTAAAACTTCTACATAAATTCACCAATATTGCATTCAAAGACAACAAAAACAAGCAGATAGTGTAGGCTAAGATCAGACTGCACATCTGTGTAGGCTCATATCAGACTGCACATCTGTGCAGGATGATCCTAGTCTATATTCCTGCCAAAGCCATTGTCAAAGCAGGAATATTCCGGGATCAGTATTACAAGGGTTAATGACATACAGGTTGAACTCAGTGAATCGGCCAAGGCTGCTGCCATGAAGATGTATGGTAAACTGACTAGAGAAGTAATGGAGTGGCATCCAGACAAATTACTGTGTAAACGATTTAATGTACCAGATCCTTTTCCACAGTAAGTATTAACCCATTAACAAATAATAAAATTTTACAATATCCAAAATTGAAAGAAGCTGCATACGATAATTCCAAATTGATGGAATTTAATTTTTTTTTATTGAAAATATTGTGAGAAAATGAAGGAATCGCTTGATTTTCCGTAATTTTTTCAACAGTTTTTTTCTCAAGAAGTTTAAGAAAGAATGATTGTGTTGGAAAAGGTTAAAGAAGAAATCAGTAAAACCTAACCAAAAAGATAAATTTCTCAGTAAAATAGTGTTGGGATAGTTGTTAAATTAATTTTGGTACACCCTTTTTATTTTGGAGAAAGTATTGTTATAGTTTTTACGTAAATAAGTCGACCAGGGAGGAAAAAATTGCTCAATTATGACCCATAAATTTTGGTTGGGGATATATAGCAGTCAGCTTGTCTGTTGGTTGGTTGGTCTGTCTGTAGTTTTTTACTTGTCCACTAAATTTCTCAGTAACTACTGCATGGATTTGATAAACTTTACGGATAGACTCTGTATTGTGTAGAGGTGTTAGTATAGTAATTTGGTTACAATCCATTTACTTTTAATCAAGTTATAGCCCCTTGATTATAAATCTTGTTTGCCTATTTTCTCTTCAACTAAGAAATAGAATTTACTCAAATTTCTCATTTGCACTCAGTATCAATCAACGGAAGATGTGAATTTTCCATTTTGCCATTAACTTTTTTTGGAGTTATGGCCCTTTGATGAAAAAAAGACAGGTCTAGAATTTTGCAACACAGTAAAGGGTTAAGTGTAGAAATTTTGTATCTTACAGATCCAACATAGTTGGTTTAGCATCATTGAAGAGAGACAAATATTCAGTATTTAATTTCCTCACATTTTCTAACCCAATGGAAGCAGATCAAAGTCAACAAAACAAGGAGGAAGCAACAGAAAAGGCGGATAAAATAGAAACTAAAAAAATACAAGGAGAAAGGACTCTAAAACCTAGACAGGGACCACCAAGTGGCCTTAAATCAATCTTTACCCATTTAGTGAATCCATCTAGACCAACCGACACAGACGAAGACAGTGTAAAATCTGGTGTCTCATTCAATATTAAGAGTAAAGTGACCCAAAAGACAACAGAAGTCGCAGAAGTATTTGAGAATGAAGCTAGGGCTGACAATATGGATTCCAGCCAGAGTAAACAAATTCAGAAACTGGGAGTTGATTCTGTAAGTTTATATCTCAACAAATTACCACACAGTCTGGCTTTTTCAGGTCCCTCAAGAAAATAAAAAGTTTTAGAAAAACTTTCTAGAAAATGAAAGGATTACACTGCAGCTCCACTATAACGCTAGAACTTTTACCCGAGACATGTTTTTAATATTATGATAGTTGTCGGCATTAATCTAATTGAATTTAGTTTTACACGGACGTAAATGTTTCTATCCTTAGACAAAAGGGATAAAATTTAAGTATCTGGCATAGCGATGTCTCCTTGGAGACCGACAAGTTGTTGAATACCTGGGGTTACTGAAGCGTTTAGAAAATGTCGCGTGGATCGACCTTCAAACCTTTTTCGCGGTAATGGACTTAGTCTAATTTCTTTACCATTGTTAACAATACGGTAACAATAAATCGACAAAGAACTCTATCTGAGCCTAGTCATTTACGAATCGGGAATTTAAATCGACCAGTTGCACAAAACTGGATTAAACTTTGTAGCGCTAACATTTAAACATAAAAATGAAGGTCACAATAATCGAAAAATATCCGAGACGGCGGAATGTCTGGTTTCATAACGACAAGAGTAAAAAATTCGGTCAGCAAGAATTCTCTCAGGGTACGCGTCTGGCATGTGTCAAGTCCGGAAACTCTTCCAAAATAACTGAACATCTGGCAGCGGCGCCTTTGATCACCTTTCCTCCCTCAGAATAAAATTAACTGTACCCGATAAAACTTTACTTCAAATTTGTTGACAAGCTTTATGCCTTGTGTTTGCTCATACAGAATGGCATCATATTTTCGGATTATTGAAAAAAATGCGGAAAAATAACGGGTTTTTTTTTTTAAATCTTCTTATATTATCTATCCTGTTTTGGATGAGAATCTTCCGATATTGTGACATTTACAATTAAAATTCACGTATTTTCTGTATTTAGCGAAAACGTCACAACTACGACTGATTGTTTTCAAAGCACATTGTTGTGTTTTTATCTTGAAGCCACTATCCTCTACAAGCTCCGGATACCGGCAAATTATGAAGTGAAATAAAAGTACCAGGTAGGCCCTAGTCAATTTATCTAATTTCACGGTCGCGCATTACTTTTAGAACACGTCCTACTGGGGACTGAAGAAAATTTAGAGTGAAACAGTGTGATATTTAAATCGCACCACCTTCAAGGTTTGTAACTGATGGATACTGAGGTGCGTGCCTATTCTCTATTGATTTAAAAAATATCAATGACCTAAGGCATTGATCATCTCAATGTCAAACAGTAAGACCAAACAATCAAACCGATTTTGTAAATTGAAACACTACGCATGCCATCAATCAAACAAAGCAATTACCTCTGAACTAATGCATCAATGGCCAGTACCGTCCATGTAAGGTGTTAAAAACTTACCTGGCTTCGGGTAATTATCGATTTTTATGTGCAGCTCTTTTCTTCGAGCGGGCCGAAGATGGGATTAAAAAATCGTGGCATAATTCGGCATTAAGGTCGTATCTCAGCATCTGCAACCCAAAATGCCCCCCCTCCCAAATTTTAGGGGCCAAGCAGATCCCGCGTTATAATGGATTCAGCGTTGTGCCGGGTAGTGTTATAGAGGAGTTGCAGTGTATTTGTTACAATCATTTTTTAATTTCTATGCAATGTTTTCTTCCCTAAAAGATAAAGATGTTTTGAATTATGCTTACTTAAAATTGTGGTTTGCAAATTCTTTCATTTTGGACCAGTTTAAATTTTTGTCTTTGTGTAATGAGTTTAACATTGTTAACCCTTGTCATGCTGTATAAATAACTTTTCTGAATTACTGTAAAATCAAAGGGCTGAAAGCACTGATACAACTTTTTGTTCAAAACTCAATATTTCTTTTAGAAATCAACTTCATTAACAACTCTGGCAGGAAATGTACAAGCAGGATGTGTAGACTAATATCAGACTGCACTTATGTGCAGGCTGATCTTGGTCTACACCTCCTGCTAAAACCGGAACATTCCGGGTTCAGCATGACAAGGGTTAATAAGATACTTTTCAGATTTACATTGAAATCTGAGGACTGAATGTATTTGAAAAATCTAGTTGTGCATTAATCCTTCCTTTTAATACTCATTAGATAAAAAACTTATCTGGAACAAATAGGTGATATAGACTAGGATCAGACAGGTTGGTCTTTGTCCATACCTCTTTTTGAAACAGGATGCTCAACATGACCACTCAGATCTTAGTTTTTACACAGCAGAAATCTAGCCTTACGTTTTGCATAATTTAAGAGCAGTCCAAATTCAAAGATTTTGCAGACAACAATTTAAAGTCAATTTTAATTGAAAAAATGATAATTTGGGATAGAAAATATTATTTCAAAGAAGAAATTGCTTTTTACAAGCAATTACTAATTTTTCCACAATGTTTTCTCAAGTATAAACCAGGGTTAACCCATTTCCATACAACCTGGCTTTGTTACGCCCCTAAAAAAACAACACCACAACTCTTGAAAATATTGTATACATTAAAGAAGTTGCTTGTAACAGGCAATTTCTTCAACATCCAAAATGTATTCCACCCTCAATGGAATTGTTTTACCAATGTCTGTCTGTCTGTCCATCTGTCTGTATGAAGAACATTTTGCTGTTACTCACCATTCAACACTGTTCAATGTACAAAAGGCTCATATTTTTTGACATAGGTTCTTTGCATAATTTGGTTGTAAGGTTTAGGTTATCTATTAAGTCAAGGTCTCTTATCAATGTCACATTTCTGAAAAAAGGCTGTTATGGGGGATGGTGTTTTACAAACATATCTTGTTTTCAAGCAGAAATCCAGTGAACTAGAAAAAGCAGGCATGGATCTATTCAGGGCAATATTCCGGAATACAGACTCTGAGAGCAGTTCTGACGATGAAGATGATCAGGGAGAAAATAAAGATGATGTCCAGGGTCCTGAAGAGGTCATAGAGAAAGATAAAATGGGAGTGATAACAGAAGACAAACAAGCACTTGACGAGAATCCAAACACAGAAAATACTGATTCCAGCAGAGACACTGAACTCTTAAATAGTAAGAACCTCTTTAACCCTTAACCCATTCCAATACAATCATGCTTTTTTACGACTGAAAAGAAAAGGGTTTTGGAAACATTGTGGAAGATGAAAAAAAAATTGCTTGTAATAAACTGTTTAAACTGTTAAAATACTGGTGTCTGCAACTCCTTTGAAATGTGATAGGTCAAAGATTTTGTCATATGGTAGCAGGTTTATCTAAAGTGTAAGAATTTATTTCAAACATTCTTTGAAAATTTCATAAAATTTCATCAAGGAATGTAGTAGGGACCTATTACTACAAAACCAGTAAGTAGAGCATAGGACTTAATGTGCAAACAAGTTTGTAGAGCATTGAACTTCTAATTAATGGGTCCTATATTGGATTCCCAGCTGCAGCGAATAACCTCTCTTAAATTTTTCTGCAACGTCTCCCACCAATTGATGGGTAATAGTAAACCTAGGTGGGGTGAGCAGTAGGAGGCTATGAAAGGATGTTGTAGTAGGTGTGAAAAATGCTACAAATCCATAGTAAGGATTCAGTTTATGTGCAAACAAATTATGGCAAACAAAAATATTTTTGTAAAAGAAAAAAACCCAAACAAATAAAACAAAAAAAACTGTCTTGGAAATTCTTTTCAATGAATTTTCCAATCCTTTCTGATACTGCTTTTACTGATTTGGAAAAGATTTTCTATTTTGATTAAAATCAACTTTTAAACACAGATATTTAACCCATCCCAATTCAATGATGCTTTTTGACGCCCCTCAAGAAAAGCCTTGGAAAACATTGTAGAAAATGAAGAAATTTCTTGTTATAAGCTATTTCCTCATTATCCACAATGTTTGCTGCCCCAAAAGACAAAGACTTATAGAATTACATCAACCCGAAATTGTCGTCTGTGACTTCTTTCAATTTGGACCAGTCTGAAATTTTCTCGTATGGGAATGGGTTGACTAAATATCAAGTTTTATGTAGCAAACACTAAGATATTATAAAAGTTCTATTGTCTATGTCAGGTGTAAGTATTTCTGCTGTTTTACCTGGAAATGGACAGACCATACCATCAATTAGTGACAGATTGTCTCCATCCAAAGACAGTGATGATTCAGATACATATGGACCTGCTCTACCGCCTGGTGAGTGTGATACAGGTAGTGAGGGGATATTGCTTGTTCATGTAGCCTCCTTACAAACTGGCAGCCATTTTGCTTAGGAAATACACATTTTCTTGTATGGATGAACTCTCACTAACCACAGGGCTGAATTTGATAAAACTTCAAATATTTGTTCAGTATCATCTATAGTTGTGCAAGAAACTTTTCTTTTATCAAAATAGTCACAGATTTCAAAACAGCTGCAATTTACTCCAAGAATAGACAATTTGTTGTTAGGAATCATAGGGCAGATTTTGATGATACTTCACACAATTAATAAGTAACACCTCAAATTGTGCATAACGCTTTTATCTTTAGCTCACCTGAGCATGAGGTGCTCTGGGTGAGCTTTTGTGATCAGTCATCGTCAGGCTTCCTTCCGTCCATCTGTCGTCTGTCCTTCCATTCACAATAACAAAAAAATCTTCTCCTCCTAAACTAACCATGGAATTTCAACCAAACTTCACAGAAATGATCCTTACGATTATATACAATATACTCTTTAAGTAATTCAACATTTTTGTCCTGAAATTTATTAGTAAACCAATTAATTACTGTCTACAATGCATTTGCTGCTTTTTGAACTGCCAGATTTAATGTATGGGCACAATATGGCAATGAGGGTTGCTGCCAACTTCTCTTGCTGCCACTGTCATATTGGCAGCATTATCCGACACAAGGGGAGGGTGTTCAGGCAAGCCTCATTCTGTAATGGCCTGCTGGATGACATTGGCAATATTCTTTCCAGTGTGACTTATTGGTAGAGATCTAGTCTGAAGCACATAGTTTTTAAGACACCAGTCTTCAGTAATATGGCATGATGTTATTGTCACATAAGATTCAGTGGCCCTGCTGTTCTATCCATCAGTGGTGATAACGACTAAGTCAGCCATAGACAAACTAGCTATTTCTTGTGACTTTATTTGCTCAATTTAAATACATATCTGGAATAACTGTCTGTTAGAAGTAAGTTCTGGAAGGTAGCACATATTTAGTATCAAGAGTCTGAACAAGTTCACGAAAGCCTTCATTACTAACAACACTAAAAGGTCTAAGATCTTTCACCATAAATTGTGCAATTTTCTGTGTAATAAATTTAGCTCTTTCCGAGGATGGCTTATAAAGGCTCGATTTTTGGAAAAATTCATAAACTTTGGGTTGTTCTGATTGCTTAAAGGTTGACATAGTACATGTTGACCTAGATGCACTCGTCTTTAAAATTTTATGATGTCTTTCCAAATGAGTGTTGAGATTTGTGGTTCCACCTCCACATTTCACTGCAACCTGACATCTGTCACAGTAGGCCACATTTTCAACGATCTCCAGGGACTCTCGCTTTCTTTTGATAGAAATGACGATCTTCGTCAGCCATTTTTCTACGATCGTGTACTCGTTTTTAAAACAAACTGTACTACCAAAATTCAGAAGTACAACAGAATAATAATTATCTCACTTGCATATGATCTATCAAAATGCAAATCAACTAGGAGTTCAGTTATTAAAAAGAATAAAAAGCGATCAAATTCGTCAACAGAATGCAATGAAGTCGTAAACAAAAAATTAAGTCCCAATTTGATGGGGTAATTATTTACCTATACACCGGTAACACCGCCGGGGGAAACAAGTCCTACTTTCGCTTTCTGAATTCTTTTGTAAGTTTTAAAGATGATCAATTTCAGAACGAATTTTTGGATTAATAGTGTTAATATATCCTACAGAAAAACCGGTACAGAAAATTCGAACCGGTTTCGGTTTTCTCGCATGAACAGACCGCGGTAAATCGATATACCGGTAAACCGTTTCACCACTACTTACGATATGCTCTTTCAAAATTCTTCAAAGAATTGGAATCTATGAAGAATTTTGGTTGCCATGGCAACCGAGTGAAAAAACTTAAAAATTCTTCTCCTCCAAACTATAAGCCTAGAGATTTGATAATTGTAATAGATTATCATCTATTGACCCTCTACCAAAATCCTTCAAGGAATTACTGTATCTTGAAAATAACCATTTTCTGAACGATCCCTTATTTAACATAGAAATAAAGAAGGAAATCTTTGAAAATCGTCTCCTCCAAAGCCATAAGGCCTTTAAAATTTGGTATAATTCATCATCTATATACCTTCTAACAAAATACTTCAAAGAATTACCGTATCTTGAAAATTAGTCTTTTTCTGTGTGATCCCTGATTTTACAAATTAATAAAGATGGAAATCTTTGAAATCTTCTTCTCCCAAACCATAAGAGCTTTGATATATGTGATAAATCATTATCTAATGACCCTCTATTAAATTACTGCAAAGAATTGCCATACTCTGAAAATTAGCCCTTTTCTATAGGATCCCTGATTTTACATAGAAATAAAGAAGGAAACCTTTGAAAATCTGTTTTTTCCAAACCATGAGACCTAGAGCTTAAATATTTTGTATGTATCAATGGCTATTGACCATCAAACCAATTGCATTACTTCAAAGAATTACCTTACATTGATAGTTAGCCCATTTCTGTGTGATCCCTGAATTTTTTTTTTGGAAATAAAGGATATTTTTGATAATCATCTCCCAAACCATAAGGCCTAGAGCTTTAATAATTTGGTGGTATCAAAGTCTATTGACCCTTAACCAATAGACTTCAAAGAATTGCTGTACTCGGAAAATGAGACCTTTTCTGTATGATTCCAGATTTTACACATATGAATAACAAAGGAAATCTTTGAAAATCTTCTTCTCCCAAACCATAAGGCCTAGAGCTTTGATATATGTGATAAATCATTATCTAATGACCCTCTATTAAATTACTGCAAAGAATTGCCATACTCTGAAAATTAGCCCTTTTTTATAAGATCCCTGATTTTACATAGAAATAAAGAAGGAAACCTTTGAAAATCTGTTTTTTCCAAACCATAAGACCTAGAGCTTAAATATTTTGTATGTATCAATGGCTATTGACAATCAAACAAAATGCATTACTTCAAAGAATTACCTTACATTGATAGTTAGCCCATTTCTGTGTGATCCCTGGTTTTATTTAGAAATAAAATATATCTTTGATAATCATCTCCCAAACCATAAGACCTAGAGCTTTAATAATTTGGTGGTATCAAAGTCTATTGACCCTTAACCAATAGACTTCAAAGAATTGCTGTACTCGGAAAATGAGACCTTTTCTGTATGATTCCAGATTTTACACATATGAATAACAAAGGAAATCTTTGAAAATCTTCTTCTCCCAAACAATAAGGCTTTGATATATGTGATAAATCATTATCTTATGACCCTCTATTAAATTCCTTCAAAGAATTACAATACTCTGAAAATTAGCCCTTTGCTGTAAGATCCCTGATTTTACATAGAATTAAAGAAGGAAATCTTTGAAAATCTCCTTTCCCAAACCATAAGGCCTATAGTTTTGATATTTAGTACACATCAATGCCTATTTAAACTCTACCAAAATACTACAAAAAATTACTGTGGAAATTAGCTCTAAATTGTAGGATCTTCAATATACCTAGGATTAAAGGAGAAAATCTCTAAAAATCTTCTCCAAAATAATTTGGTGTAGGGCTTTGATATTTTGTATATATCATAAAGCCTTGAGCCATCATGATGGTCCTCTTGTTTCAAAATGGCAGCCATATCCAAAATGGCCACCATTTTACTCCATCTATCTACACAGTTGGGTGACGTATGTTTTGGTTAAAAACAATTTCTAGTTATGTTTACTTTGACTCTTTTCTGTGACTTTAAATTTTCAGCTTGTTTAAGGGCATTTATGATTTCCTATATAAATAACTCATTACCACATAATGACGCATAGTGACACCCTGGATAAATAAAATCATTAAGAGCTATGTGGGAAAAGGAGAAATTACTTGTAACAATGTTTTAGTGCAATTAGAAATGCTATCTGCTACTTCTTTCAATTTGGATCAGTCTAAAATTTTGTTGTCTGGTAATGGGTAGATAAAGTGAACCTTTTTTTTCCAGAATCAAGCAGTGCCCAAGGATACAAAGAAAAGACTGAATCTTACATTGATTTAACAAAAAGCTCAATGAAGAAACACAAGCATAAACATAAAGAAAAACACAAATCAAAGAAGGATAAAAAGGTATCAATGACTTTCAGTAATCATGAATAGGGTTTCAAAACTGGTAGCAACAGGCTATTATCATAGTGTTATCTTGGTCATGCATCACTCTGTGGAAAATGTTTTTTTACCCTTGAAAATCAATATCAGAAACTATGGCACGAACTTCAGCCAAATTTCATAGGTACTATCTGCAAGTGGCCTTAATTGTATTCCTTTGAAAATTTTGATTAAATCAAAAACATGGCGTTTTTGGGGAGAGTATATGGTGAAAATTTTTATAATCTTCCTTCAGATATCTTTTTATAGGTTTAAGCCAATTTAACGGGAATGTTCTTTGGCTGATCTTTTAGATACCTTCCAGTTATTTTGATCTAATGAAATACAAGGCTTTAGTAACAGGGCTAATTTCCATGTATAGTAAATCTTGGAAATTTTGAAAATATTCTACTCATAAACTGATTTTCAATTAAATTTGGCAGGAATAATCCTGTGATGCCTCTTTTCCAGATTCCTCAGGGAAACTTTAATCAGATAATTTAACCCATTCCCACACAATGATGCTTTTAGACGCCCCCAAGAAAATAAGCTTTGGAAAACATTGTGAAAATGAAGAAATTGCTTGTTACAAGCAATTTCTTCATTAACCTGAATGTTTTTTTATCCAAAAAGTTTAAAAAAAATCTAAACTTCATAAACCTTTAATATTCGTCTGCAATTCTTTCAATTTGGACCAGTCTAAAATGTTGCTGTCTGGTAATGGGTTAACATGACTTTTATGGAAGGGGCTCATCTCCATACAGGGTATATAGTGAATACTTTGAATTACTTCTCCTTAGAAACTACTTGCTTGTTTTCAACCTAACTTTGCAGGAATGTTTTTTCTTAAACTCTTCATGGATTACCTTTAAAAAAAAAGAAAATAGGAAAAAATGATTGATTGATTTTACATGTCTTTTTGGGCAAGGAACATTACTTTATATTGTAACATGGTACATTGTATATGATAAAACTTGAAAATCTTGTTTCAGTCAACTTGAGCCTGTGTAGAGATACAGATGGTCTAGTTTGTTTTTTTCTGAGCCTTATTACATGCAACAAAATTTTACTCTTGTCTAGCTTGAAAGATCTTGTAGACAACGTTTTAAAAGGAATTTAATTTTGCTACCAAAATTTAATTCAAGTAGAATAATAAGTATCACACCAGGAAAAAAATGAATTGAGAAAGAAAATTACTTAGTAGTTTCTCCTTCATGTATAATCATTTTCTTGATGCTTATGGAGATGGATTAAGCACATATTTCAGATTCATTCTTAAACATTGATTATTCTATAAACAGGCCAAGTATAAAAAGAGCAAACATAAAAAGAAGCAAAAGAAAAAAGAGAAGAAAGAGAAGAGAAATAAAGATAGACAGACAAGTGATACAGACAGTTCAGATACCTCAAATAAAGACTCAGACAGTGAGACTGAAATACCAAGTGATAAAGACCTTTTATACAAGTGAGTTTGGACATATTTAGTCACTCCCACACTATCCTGCCTTAATCTTTGCCCATCAAGAAAAAAAATTGTATCAAGCAATTTCTTCTTTTCCCACATTTTTTTTCTATCCAGAATTTTTTTTAAAACTTCATCAACAAAATACTTTAGATCAACCTAACAATTTCAGGTAACTTTAACACTTGTTTAGTTACAATATTCATATTTGGTATCTAGACAAGGTCAAGATCACCAGACAAGATCAAGATCAGTAATTAAGGTCAGACTTGAAATGTCGTTACAGGGTATATATTTATTTACACACTCATCTTGCTTTGAAATTTGTCATGGAGAAAATTATTTTAAATATGTTATAAACTTCAGTTTGATTGCATTTATTAATAATTTTTTCACAGTTGAAACTTTGTTAATAGTCACCTGAGAATAGTGGACAATCTGCACATAACAACCACTTCAGGTCCACCCCTGCAATTTGCTCTTTTAAATAACTGTAAATAGTAGTTTTCTGTTGTATGTAGCCAGTGGTCAACTTAATTTTTCTATTAACACTTTAGTTATATACTTTTAAGGGTCAAACAACGCAATCCAACTAATTGCTGGTAGGTTTTATAATTAAAAAAAATCAATAAAGTGTCTGCCCAACTGTTGGCATAAACCAGGATGCTCTCTTTTTTACATGTGAGATAAACATGAACATGTCATTTAAATATGTACCCTTTAATGAGTTGGTTGAATAAGTTCTTTTTAAAAGATCACAAGTGCCAAGTAATGATTCGATTGACTTAGTATTAGGTCTCATTACGTATATAGTTTGTAGAGCTATGCTGATTGTGGTAGTTTTAAAATTGGGGGAATAGATTAAGCTAGTCTGACTACTCTAGGCTACAATGTCTTGGAAATCTAAAATTAGAGGAACATGTCAAAGTTCTTCAGATTCTTGAATCTGGTCTACTGTCTAGGATCATCACTTCGGAGTTAAAGGTTGGGCAAATTGAAAAATAAATAAGAATTTTCAGAAAATATGACATGAAACATGATAAAGGTACATTTTATGAATTTTGTTAATTGCAACACTTGTTGTCTTTTCTTGTACTTGTCATAGGTAGCCTTATACTTGTATTATGACCACTCTGTGTTAATGGGGTTGTAGAAAAATGGTCTATGTTGAGCAACCTACTGGCCAGTTTTGGCCTGTGCCTTAGCTGGCTGCATACGACAGCTTCCACTGTATTAGCATTACCTAATGAAATCTAATTAATATTTCTTTGAATGACTGAAAGCTTTGTAGTGATGTATTATACAAGGACAACTTTTGCTGCATCGAATAAGCTAGGAAAAGCAGAATGCTTTGATTGATAATTTCATTACAGTCTACAAGGATATTCTATTTTCTTATTCTTTCAGGTTAAAACAACTGAAGCCAGGACAGAGGATGAGAGCAGCTGATTTTATGTAGACTAGAAGAATTCCTGAAAGTATATGAAAATTATCGTCCCGACACACATCTTGCTTTGAGATTTGTTATGGAGAAACTTTAAAATTTAAATGAAATAATCTTTAAGGGTAGAAAAACTTTGTTCAATAAGAGAATTTTTTATTACCAGTGTTATATCCTTTTACCACAATTTTCTTGAAGAATGTTTTATTCTAGGTTTCAAAAAACAACAAAAGTCATTGCAAAATGCGTCAATTATGTCTTACCAATGGGCAAATGATAAAAAGTGAGCTTAAAACATTCCCACACTATGACGCTTTCTAGGCCTCCAAGAAAAAAAGGTTTGGAAAATATTGTCGAAAATGAAGAAGTAGTTTGTTAAAAGTTTAAAATAAATGCTTTGATAGTGAACATATATTCAAAGTTTCAAATGTGTTCAGTAGGGATTATGCCCTCGGTTCAAAAACAGCCCTGCCCCGGGGATCCAAAGTTTGGAAGCACTCTCAATTACAGCATGTTCAAATATCTTCTCATCCCAATGTATAATGGTGAAATGCATTCATATTTCATATATAGCATAACCACGTGGTTTTCTACCAAGTTCTTTTGAATTATACTCCTTGGGTCAAAAATAGCCAGAGGTCATAATTTTGGAAAAGCCCTTAATTAGACCAAGTTAAAAAGTCTTTTCCCTATTAAGGCCTAAGGCATTCATATTTGGTATGTAGCATTACTATATGATCTTAGTTTATACTAATTTATTTTAGTTTGATCATTTTTAATACTAACAGGCTCATACTTCACACATGTATCCATCAGGAGATTGGCTTTCATTTGACACAATGACCTTGGAGTTTTGATATAACCAATTTCCCTTTATGATGCTTTAACCCAAATCTTTAACTTTATATATCTTGGTTATTTTTACATATTCTTTTCCACAATGTTTTCCTTAGCAATTTTTCTACATCACCTAAAAATGTGGGGTTGTTACATTTTGATGTAAACAGAAGCATGTTTACTTTTCAATTTCTCTTGAAATAATGTAAAATGACTCCAGAATTAAACTAATAAATTTTCTTCTTTTGTTAATTCCTTTATGTCTCCCTGATATTGTATCTAGACACCCCTTTTATAATATCCTCAATAATCATCATATATCGAAGCTGTTTCATGTACCCTATAGGGTAAGATGAGAGGAATAGTCATTCTTTACAAAGATATTGAGATTTAACCCATTCACACACAATGACGCTTTTGGACACCCCCATTATAAATGATTTTGAAACATTGTGAAAAATGAAGAATTTGCTTGTTAGAAGCAATTTCTCCATTATCCATATTGTTTTCAATCCAAAAGATAAAGATTTTTAAAATTTCATCGAATCAAAATTATTGTCTGCTACTTCTTTCAATTTGGACCAGTCTGAAATTTCACGTTTGGTTATGAGTTAAGAACACATTTTCTCTGGTCCCAAGAATATAGATATAACTGAAGTTGAACCCATGCTCACACAATGATGCTTTTTAAATCTCTTCAAGAAAAACAAGCAATTTCTTCATTTTCCACAATGTTTTCACCCAAAAAGGTGCAAAAATCTGAAATTTCATAAACTTTGAATGGTCATCTGCAAATCCTTTCAATTTAGACCAGTCTAGAATTTTGCTATCTAAAAAGTATTTAGGATACACCAATGATGTTAACAGTCTCAAAATTATACCATTACAAAATTAGCTAGTTTAGAGGTTGATGGCCCAAAACACTGCCTCTAACATAAAGTTAAGCTTATTCCATTCCCACAAAGAGACGCTTTTGGAACCCCTCCCCCTCCCTCGAGAAATACAATTAGAAAAACAAGGTGAAAAATGTCTTCATTTCACACAGTGTTTTCTATCCAGAAAGTTGAAAAAATCTAGAATTTCATAAACTTTAAATTGTCTGCAACACCTTTCAATTTGGACCAGTCTAAAAATTTGCCGTCTGGTATTAGTTGAATATGAAATTCTGTTATTTCACCAATCTTATGGGCAGTAACCTGTAACAAAACATAACAAGAGCATGCAAAAAACTCTCAATTACAGCACGTTCAAATGTCTACTCCTTCCAATGTATAATGGTGAAATGCATTCATATTTCATATATAGCATAACCACGTGGTTTTCTACCAATCTCTCAAGAAATATACTCCTGGGGTCAAAAATAGCCCCATTCCAGAAGTCCAAATTTTAGATAAGCGCTCAATTAGAGCTAGTTCAAAAGTCTTGTTCTAGAACATAAGGCTTAAGGCATTCATATTTGCTATGTAGCATAACTAGATGATCTTGTACTTTGTTACAAGAAATTCTGCACATAGGGTGAAAGATGTCCCGACCCAGGTATAAGGTGTAATGCATTCACATTTACTATAAAGTTTATTAAGATAGTTCTCTATCAAAATTGTACCCAATGGGTCAAAAATGCCCTGCCCCAGAAGTTCAAAGTTTGGAAGAATGCTCAATAAGCGAAATCTTAAATTATTCTCCTCTAAAACCATGACCAGATGCCAAAATTTAAGACTGGTTCAAACTGAAAAAGTTGCAGTTGGCAATTCAAATTGAATTGAAATTAAAAATAAGTAGCCTTCAGGGTAGCAAACATTGTGGGAAATGGAGAAAGTGCTTGTAAAGAAGAAGTTCTCTTTCTCATGTTGTTCAAAACTATTTTTCATAAGGAGTCGGAATGGGGATATTTTTGTTAATGGATTAAGCTACAAAGCCTACTGCATTTATGCTTAGTATGTAGCATCACTGGATGGTTTTGTAATTTGCCTAAAATCTTATATTTACCTTTTTTTTGGCTCCAGTTGCACCCTTTTCTAAACAAAAAATTACTTTAATTAGCAGATGACTTAGGTGAGTGATTTAGAACTTTGTTAAGATATGTCAAGGGCAGATAATTCCCAAACTGCATGAGGTATCCTAATACCCGGTAATAGCCTTAGGCACAACTACACATTGTAGAGACTCATTGTGGAAAGTTTCAGTCCATTGTGATTGAAACTGTAGGAATTACACACTCTAAAAATTGTGGACAGAAGGATGACCTGGGCCATAATAAAATACGACCCTTAGGATTTTTGTTTGTGACTTATTTTCAATGAGGCAACTTTTTAATCCAACAATTATTTTTATTCAAGCAATATCAGTTATTAACCTTGCATCACTAAGTGAGTCTAACCTGAAATGTGGCCTATCATCTATAGTAACTACTGGTAATAAAATTTCTTTAAAAGATCTGATTAAGAATAACCAAAAGACCATTCTTGGAAAATTTGTTGAAAACCATCTACCAGTTTCATAAAACATAAATTTCAAAATTTTTGCCCTCCCAATTAAAGCCTTATTTTTCATCCAAAAGAATTCTTTGAAGGAATCTAATTAAAGCTTACCAAAGAATCCATTCTGTGAAATTTGATCGAAATTCGTCGACTGATTCTGAGGAGATTTTCAATTTATACCATAATATATGGAATATAGCCCCATCTACTAAAGCTAGATTTTTTATCTGATCTTTTTAGAGAATCCTATAAAGGATCATGCAAGGAGCATTCCCTTGAAATTTGGAAATTAGCTCCCTCCATTAAAGCTGTTTGTTGGATTTTTATTTGAACGAAAGCGTTACAAGGATCATTCCTATAAAATTTGGTTGAATTCCATTCAATACTTCCTGAAAAGATTTTTTTGTAAAAATTTATGGACAAACTGACTTTCAGCCAGTGGAGCTAAAAATAAGTGAAAAATAGAGCTATAGTCACAATATGTACCACTACATAACAGCCAAGACAAGAAATTTTGCATTTAGCACCCTTTTTCAGTGATACGGCCTCAAAACATTCCACACCTTAAAATTTTAGACTATCCAGAATTCAAAGAATTTTAAGTTGATGAAATCTTTGTCTTTAGGGGTAGAAAATATTGTGGATAATGAAGAAATAACTTGCCACAATGTTTTCAAAGGCTTAAATATTCAGGGGCATTTAAAATCAATTTGTGGGAATGTGTTAAATGGCAAAACCCTAAAATATGCACAAGGTCAAGTGACTAGGAAAATTCTGTGAGTTTCATTCAAATTTTTCAATAAATATAGATATGTAAACAAGAAATTTAGCAGTAAGTCCCCTTTTAAGCTCGACTATTCAAAGCATGGGGTGCTATTCTGGTCATCAGGGCTTCGATGTATGGTTTGGTTAACCTTATGTGCAAGTGTCATATTTCAATTTCTACTAATGCTATTGCTCTGAAACTTTGCACATGCTTTTTGGGCAATTACCATATATCAGCCTCTAGACACAGTTTCATCATTCTTATAGTTCCTCACACCTTTGCGTATCGACCCGTGTAAGGGTGGTGTATCACGATAAGAAAGGAAAGCCATGACAACGTAGCAGGAAAGCGGGTTTACGTAGCACATACGCCTCGATACGTAGCATGATATCCTCGTACGCTGAGGGTCGACGTATTTTTAAGTGTGCACTTAAGAATATGTAGCACGTACGTGACAGCTCTGATACGCCGCGCTTACGTAGTGTGTACGCTGTAGAAACGGAAACAACGTAGCAGTTATGTAGCGGGAACGTAGCTCTTAGGCCTTGTACGTGGCACAAACGAAAAGCTAATCATGCCGCGTAACCACGGCGTAAGCCCGCGTATGCGTGGCGTATGTGCAGCGTATGTGCGAGGTAAACCGCATTGATTGTTTTCTTGGTTTTGATTTCGAAACTTTGGCGTAAGAGCTAGGTTTGTACGGCATATCTAGCGTTCATGCTACGTATGTGATACGTATGTTTCGTTTCTATTACGTTGCAGCTAAGTTGGTGTTGCGTTGTCGGAGTTTCTATGGCGTTCAAAGAGTTTGTGTCTGAATAGCGCCATAGTACCAGTATCCTTGGTCTGCTCTCTTTCACAAGAACAGGCTGTTCCATTGCAGTTGTGGAGGTAGAAGCTATCTGATGCCCTCATCTGGAAGCAACAGCTGGCATTTTTTCCTTCCCCCTACTACGCGCTTTTGACTTAGGTGGCATCTTCGGCTGATTTCTGATGAATGACTACAACGACGTAAAATAAACAGTTTTAAACCCCAAAGTAAACAGTAATGTTGTGATTACGCAGCAGCAACGCCGCGCGAACAAATGGAACGCTGTGCTTATATAGCGGTTACGCTGTGACAACGCCTTATACGCCACGCTTATGCCTCAGAACGTGGTACTTAAGCCGCTGGATCTCCATACAAACACGGGAAGGCAGCAGGAACGCCGAGGAAACGCTGCAGGAACGTAGTACATACGCCATACCATTGAGATCGAACAAAATACGCCTTAGTCATCGGCGTTTGATCCACATAAAACATTTTTGGCTCAAACACCGCAGATACGCAAAGGTGTGAGAGCAGCTTTACATTCATTTTAGTGGAAATCTAACCCTTTTTGAACTTAGAATTTCTTGGTCAACCTTACATGCAACTTTCATATATCTTTAATAACTCTTTTTCTACTATTGCTATTGCTTTGAAACTTTCTAATGCTTATATGACCATCTTCTGGGCAAAGATTGATTCATATTACAGTGGAGTTTTCACCCTTTTTGGCAATTTGTAGTTAAACCTTGTGTGCAACTGTCATAATCTTTAATAACTCTCTTTCTACATTTGCTATTGCTTTGAAACTTAGCACATGTTTTTGTGACAAAAATATCAGAATTTAGACACAGATTCATCACTCTGATATTCATCATAGTAGAATTTTACCCTTTTCACTTAGAATTTCTTGGTCATACCTTATGTGCAACTGTCATATGTCTTTAATAACCCTCTTTCTGCTAGTGCTATTACTTTGAAACTTTGCACATGCTTTTGTGATCATCATATCATCTTCTAGGCAAATATTCATTTCTATTACATTTATTATAGTGGAGTTTTAGCCCTTTTGGACTTAGAAATTCTAGTTTGTCTTAAAATTTTAATTGAATGATTTTTATCTCTATTACTATTTAGGTATTTTGTCTAATGTTGACATTGAATTGCTGTTGCTATCCAGCAATCAGAATAGTCGAATAGTCGAACATTGCTGTCCTCTGACAGCCCTTGTTTCTGTAGCCCCCTGTTTCTGTGATGCAGTCTATCATGGCAAAAGCCAGACAATCTTATTTAGCTCAGGTGACTGAATAATTTGTGAAAATTTCACTCCAATTTGTCCCTAAACATAGGAGATGCCTTAACAAGAAATTTTGCATTAACCCATTCCAACACAATGGCACTTTTTGACGCCCCTCATTAAAAAAAAATTGGAAAACCATTTGAAAAATGAAGAAATTGCTTGTAACATTTTCATTTTCATTTTCTTCAATGTTTTCTATCCAGAAAGCAAAAAAAATCTGAAATTTCATAAATTTTGTATTGTTATTTGTTATTATATTGCAACTCCTTTCAATTTGAACCATTCTTAAATTTTGCTTCTGGTAATGGATTAAACCCCCTTCTTCTCTGATATAGCCTAAAATGGCAAAACCCCATCAACAAACACAAGGTCAGGTGACTAGGAACATTTTGTGAAAATTTCATTCAAGTCTGTCCACAAAGGTAGGAGTAGATCAGATGTGTCTACATTTTTAGCTCACCTGAGCAAAACATGCTAATGGTGAGCTATTGTGATCGGTAAATGTCCGCCTCCGTCTGTCCATTCCTAAAAAAATATTCAAAAATCTCCTCCTAAACCATAAGGCCTAGAGCTTTGATATTTGGTACATATTATAAGCTATTGACCCTCTACCAAAATACTTCAAAGAATAACTGTACTCTTAAAATTATCCCTATTCAATGCAATCCCTGATTTTACAAAGGAAATCTTTGAAAATCTTCTCCTCCTAAAGCATAAGGCTAAGAGCCTTGATATTTTGTACATATCATCACCCGATGACACCCTACCAAAATACTTCAAAGAATTACCAACTTCTGAAAATGAGACCTTTTCTGTATGACTCCTGATTTTACAAAGGACTAAAGAGGGAAATCTTTGAAAGTCTTCTTCTCCTAAACCATAAGCCTAGAGCGTTTATTTTTGGTATATATCACCACCTATTGACCCTCTACCAAAATACTTCAAAGAATTACAGTACTCTGAAAATTAGCCCTTTTCACTGCAATCCCTGATTTTACAAGGAATGAAGAAGAAATCTTTGAAAGTCTTCTTCTCCCAAACCATAAGACCTAGAGCTTTTATATTTGGTATGTATCATCACCTATTGACCCTCTACCAAAATACATCAAAATATTACAGTACTCTGAAATGAGACCTTTTGTGTATGATTCCTGATTTTACAAAGTACTAAAGAAGGAAATCTTTGAAAGTCCTCTTCTCCCAAACCATAAGCCTAGAGCTTTTATATTTGGTATGTATCATCATCTATTGACTCTTGACCAAAAAACTTCAATGAATTACTGTACTTTGGAAATGAGACCTTTTGTGTATGATTCCTGATTTTACAGAGTACTAATGAAGGAAATCTTTAAAAGTCTTCTTGTCTCAAACCATAAGGCCTAGAGCTGTTATATTTGATATGTATCAATACCTATTGACCCTTTACAAAATTACTTCAAAGAATTACAGTACTCTGAAAATTAGCCCTTTTCACTGCAATGCCTTATTTTACAAGGAATAAAGAAGGAAATCTTTGAAAGTCTTCTTCTCCCAAACCATAAGGCCTAGAGCTTTTATATTTGGATTGCATCATCATCTATTGACCTTCTACCAAAATACATCAAAGAATTACCCTACTTTGAAAATGAGACCTTTTGTGTATGATTCCTGATTTTACAAAGTACTAAAGAAGGAAATCTTTGAAAGTCTTCTTCCCTCAAACCATAAGCCTAGAGCTTTTATATTAGGTATGTATCATCATCTATTGACCCTCTACCAAAATACTTCAAAGAATTACAGTACTCTGAAAATTAGCCCTTTTCACTGCAATGCCTTATTTTACAAGGAATAAAGAAGGAAATCTTTGAAAGTCTTCTTCTCCCAAACCATAAGGCCTAGAGCTTTTATATTTGGTATGTATCATCATCTATTGACCCTCAACCAAAATACTTCAAGAAATTACAGTACTCTGAAAATCAACTCTTTTCTGTGCAATCTCTGATTTTACAAAGGAATAAAGAAGGAAATCTTTGAAAGTCTTCTTCTCCCAAACAATTAGGCCTGGGGCTTTTATATTTGGTACATATCATCAACTGTTGACCCTCTAACAAAATACTTCAAAGAATTACAGTACTCTGAAAATAAGCCTTTTTCAGTGCAATCCCTGATTTTACAAAGGAATATTAAAGGAAATCTTTAAATATCTTCTTCTCCCAAATGATAAAGTCTAGAACTTTGATACTTGGTACATATCATCAGCTATTGATCCTCTACTGAAATACTTCAAAAAATTGCTGTATTCTGAATATTAGCCCTTTTCACTGCAATCCCTGATTTTAGATAGGAATAAAGAAGGATATCTTTGAAAATCTCCCCTCCTAAACCATTAGGCCTAGAGCATTGATATTTTATATTTGTTGATGGCTTTTGACCCTTTAACAAAATACTTCAAAGAATTACCGTATTCAGGAAATTAGCTCTACATGGTGGGATCATCAATATACATAGGATTAAAAGAGAAAATCCTTAAACATCTTTCCCAAAATAATTAGACAGAGGGCTTTGCTATTTTGCATATACCATAAAGCCATGAACCATCATACTCAGGGGAGCAATTAAGGGCCATCATAGTCCTCTTGTCCCACTTGCCAACCAACCTTAAGTATCATTATAAGAGTAGGCCTGTTCAGCCATTTGTTACAAGCTTTACTGTATTTCTTTAATCAATAATTCATAGAGGTAATTTAATAAGGGTTCCACTCCTATTCATAACATAAAAGACAATGGACTGTGACAAATGACTTATTAATGAATGAATGACTTATGCCACACCTACACAGGTGGAAATTTTAAATAACCAACACAAATAACCAAGACTGTTGTTACTGGCATCCTCATTATAATCCTGAGAAAACTTTATTATTTTACAAGAGGACCTTGAGGACCCAGGATGCTCTATATTCAACCCATTCCCACACTTTTGGATGCCCCTCGAGAAAAAACAATTGGAAAAGCATTGTGTGAATTGAAGAAATAGTTTGTTATAAGCAATTTGTTCCTTTTACACCACAATTTCTATCCAGAATGTTGAAAAACAAGAGGACCATGATGGTCCTATATCGCTTCCTTGAGTATGGTTGCTCAAGGCTTTATGATATTTTATTCAAAATATCCAAGCCCTAAACATAATCATTTTGGAGAAGATTTTTAAAAGATTTTCTCCTTTAATCCTAGGTATAGTGAAAACCTAACTATGTTGAGCTAATTTCAAGAGTACTGTAATTCTTTGAAGTAATACCAAATATCAAAGCTCTAGGCCTTATGGTTTAGAAGGAGAACATTTTCCATGATATCCTTCTATATTCCTTTCTCGGATTGCACAGATAAGGTCTTATTTTCAGAATACAGTAATTCTATGAAGTATTTTAGTACAGGGTCAACAGGCATTAATACATACCAAATATCAAAGCTCTAGGCCTTATGGTTTAGAAGGAGAACATTTTCTATGATATCCTTCTATATTCCTTTCTCTGATTGCACAGATAAGGTCTTATTTTCAGAATACAGTAATTCTATGAAGTATTTTAGTACAGGGTCAACAGGTATTATTACACACCAAATATCAAAGCTCTCAGCTTTATGGTTTGGGAGAAGAAGATTTTTAAAGATTTACTTCTTTAAATCTATGTAAAATCAGGAACACCACATAAAAGGGCTAATTTTCAGAATACAGTAATACTTTGAAGTAGTTTGGTAGAGGGTCAATAGGTGATTTGTACCAAATTTCAAAGCTCTCAGCCTTATGGTTTGGGAAAAGAAGAGTTTAAGAGTTTTCCTTCTTTATTTATATTTTGAAATCAAGGATTGCACCTAAAAGGGCTAATTATTGGAATACGGTACTTCTTTGAAGTTTTTGGTAGAGAGTCAATAGATGATGATTTATACAAAATATCAAAGCTATAGGCCTTATGGTTTGGGAGAAGAAGATTTATAAAGTTTTCCTTATCTATTTCTTTGTAAAATCAGGGATCACACAGAAAAGGGCTAATTATTAGAATACAGTAATTTTTTTTTAAAGAATTTTGGTAGAGGGTCGAAAGATGATGATGTTTATGTATATCAAAGCTCTATGCCTTATGGTTTGGGAAAAGAAGATTTGTAAAGATTTCCTTCTTTAAATCTATGTAAAATCAGGGAATCACACAGAAAAGGGCTAATTTTCAGAATACAGTAATTCTTTAAAGTATTTTGGTAGAGGGTCAATAGATGATGATTTATACCAAATATCAAAGCTCTAGGCCTTATGGTTTAGGAGAAGAAGATTTTTCCTTCTTTATTTCTATGTAAATTCAGGGATCGCACAAAGGCTAATTTTCAGGATATGGTAATTCTTTGAAGTATTTTTGTAGAGGATCAATAGATGATCATTTGTACCAAATATCGTAGCTCTAGGCCTTATGGCTTGGGAGGAGAAGATTTTTTAAAGTTTTTCTCTTGGTTGCCATGGCAACCAGAGTTCTTCATGGATTTCAATTCTTTGAAGTATTTTGAAAGAGCATGACTTAATGATCATTTCTGTGACGTTTGGTTGAAATTCCATGCTGAGTTTAGAAGGAGATTTTTTTGTAATTGTGAACGGACAGACAGACAGACGGACGATGACCGATCACAATAGCTCCCCCAGAGCACTTCTTGCTCAGGTGAGCTAAAAACAAACTAAAATTTAATCAACTTTAATTTTTTGTCTGCAAGTCCTTAATATTTAAAACAATCTAAAATTTTATCTTCTAATGGTATAAAGCTTTATCCATTCCCACAAATCCCTACATTTTAAAACCCCTCAAGAAGACAGCTTCAGAAAACATTGTGGAAAAATGAAGAAATGGCTTGTTGCAAGCAATTTCTTCATTTTCCGCAATTTTTTCTACCTAAATTGTTCAAATCCATCAACTTTAAGTTGTAAGCTGCAACTTCTTTGCAATTGGACTAGTCTAAAATTTGGTTGTTTGATAATGAGTTAACAAGAGGCCCATGATGACCTAAGATCCTCTACTTAACCTATTTCTGCACAGTACCACCTTTTCATGCCCCTAAAGTAAAGACTTAGGGATGAATGTGAAAAAAATGTTTATCCACATTGTTTCCTGCCCTAAAAAGGTAGAGATATTTATGATTCTATAAGCTTAAAGGTGTCGTCTGCAACCTCTTCCAATCTGGACGAGTCAAAAATTTTGTGTCGGAATAGGTTACAGTTTAATTAGGCCCATATGACAGAAATACAAACTGATTTTTAACCTTTTTAGCAACAACAGAATAGTCAATAATAAACGACTTACTTTCCAGCAAAATGATTATTTCATTTAATTTCAAACTTTCAAATGATTTTCTTTTAGAAGGTCGCTAGCTTGCTTACTATAACCCTTTACTGTATAGCAAAATTTTAAGACCTGTCAACATTCAAAGTGTTGCAGACAACTTTTCAAAGTTAATTTTATTTGAAAAATAATCATTGGGTATAGTAGAAAATATTGCGGAAACAATGTTTCAAATAGTTTAAAATACAGGTATATAAAAAGCATGGATTGAACAGGAAAGGATTCACAAATATAAAGGTAATGGTTTTTGCAATAATTGGCAACTTACTGCTTCTTCAACATTTTGACAATCTCCCTTACCTCACTTTTCTGTCACTTTCACTTTCCGCCATTTCTTGATGCTTGACTTTATTTTTTGTAAAAAACCTTGTGGTACTTGCACAAAAGACCAAATACCAAATGTGAATCCAACCCATCTGCTGTTTTATGACAAGAAGATTTTTTGATGTATCAAATTTTGCCCCTTTTGGGATAACTCCATTACATGTAAAAACTTGGATTACCTTCCCACAGTGATGCTTCCTACCAAGTTTGGTTGAAATCTGTTCCTTGGTTCTTAGAAGTCGAAATGTGAAAAGTTAATGCATGACAAACATTAGACAAACAAGAGGGACGTTGGCTCTGGGGCGCTCACCTGAGATAAAGGCTCTTTTCTTTCAACAGTCTAATTTCATGTTAAGGTTAGGATTATGATACAAGTGGGCCACACTTACATATAAAGACTATGAACCTGGGGATCCAAAAGTCTAAAATTCCAAGGCTTTAGTGCTGATTTGATAGAAGGAAAAAACTTTTTCCTCTCTCTGGATCCATGGGTAATAATTTCAGAAATAAGAAAGAAGTCTGTGAACTGATGCTTCATGCCTATAACCACCCCACCTGACTCCGCCCCTGGAGACCCGAGAATCATGATTCTTGCTCAGGTGAGCTAAAAACATTTGCAATAGGTCTCAGTGATCAAATGTGACCTTAAAATGTAGCCTCTACAGAAAGTCAACCAATTTTAAAACAAAGTTTGAATAATCTTGGTAGAGGTCCACTAGATGATGCTACATACCAAACATCATGGTCTTTCTTTTTATATGAAATACCAAAGCTTTGGGCCTTCCTGTTTCGAAAAAAAAAATCATGATGCAAGCCTATGTAGAATATATGACAACCACTAGGATGAGCCCACTCATAGACCATGATTTTTCGTATATACCAAATTTTGCTCCTTTTCGGTCCCTTACGATGCCTTAAGGAGGAATAACTGTACAAACCTGTAATGCCTTCCCATAGGGATGATTGATGCCAAGCTTGGTTGAAATCTGTCCAGTGGTTCTTAGGAAGAAGTAGAAACTATAAACAGCCAACCCATGAGGCATAATAAACAAAACACAATCTCAATAGGTAATCACGTCTTTTGGTCAGGTCACCTTAAAATCCCAAATATAACTACAACTTTGGAAGAAATCTATTAAGAGATGCTTCATATCAAATATCATTACTCTAGTCTTTCTTGTTTTAAAGAAGACTAAAGAAGACTTTAAAGGATTACATCTTAATTTCTATGTATAGAAAGAGCCCATGTGTAGACCAAATACGACTGAACACCATTTGAATAAGTTCACTACTAGAAGATAGATACAAAATATCAAAGCTCTATACTTTCCTGATGTGGAGAAGAAGCTTTTAAAGATTTCCTTCTATGATTTATTGTTTAAATAGCTGCACCTCTGTGGGACCCAAATCTTATCCCAGGGTAATCATATGACTAAACTTGGAAGAAGTCCATTATAAGATGCTACATACCAAATATCAATTCTTTGATGAAGATTTTTAGAGATTTCCTTGATGACCCTTGTCATGCTGAACAGAATGGTTTGCATTAAAATCAAAGGGCTAAAAGAACCGAGAGCATTAGTTTCGGGTCAATGTTTCTTTTAAAAAATGATGTCGTGAATCTCTGTTTTTTCAAAGGACAAACAGGTGATGTGGTCAAAGATCAGACTGCCCTTATGTGCATACGGATTTTTGTCTATGCCTCCTACAATAACTGGAATATTCAGGGTTCAGCATGACAAGGGTTTAAAAAGGGGTACACAAGTGGATCAAAAATGTTACCCAATAGGCATGTCATAAACAAAGTTTGTAGAGGTTTATTGAGAAATGCTACATAATAAATATCAGTGTTCAAGCTTTTTTTATAAAAAATTCATTCTTTGCTTCGATACAAAACAGAATGTGCCTAGGCTGGGCTCAATTATGAACCAAAAGGAAGTACATGAACAAAATTGGAAGAGGATCCTTAGAGGATGCTGCAGACCTAATATAACATCTCTAGACATTCTAGTTTAACCCATTACCAGATGGAACAAGGTGCCAAATTGTCACAAGATACGCCCGTCACACTGCTTAATATTAACTGGAGGTTTGAATAGAACTGAGGTTATTTTGAATGAATATTTTTTCTCAAACAAAGTATGGAAAACAACAAAGGACAAAAACTCAAATTATACGCTAGGTTGAGTTATGGTTCTTGTACACTGCATCCCCCCCCCCCCCCTAGTGAGATCTATCCATCCATGAAGTTTCATGTTTCTAGCTATTTTACTTTTAGAGATATACTCCGGACAAGATTCAAGTATGAAAAACAACAAAGGGCAATAACTCAATAGGCTTGGTAGAGTTATGGTTCTTGTACACTGCACTCCCACTTGGTGAGCTCTATCCATCCATGAAATTTCATTATTCTAGCTATTATACTTTAAGACATATACGCCGGACAAGATTTTAGTATGAAAAACAACAAAGGGCAATAACTAAAAAAATAGGCCAGGTAGAGTTATGGTTATTGTGCACTGCACTCCCCCTTGGTGAGATCTATACACCCATAAAGTTTCATGATCCTAGCTATAATACTTTTAGAGATATACTTCGGACAAGATTCAAGTATGAAAAACAACAAAGGGCAATAACTCAAAAAATAGGCCGGGTAGAGTTATGGTTCTTGTACACTGCACTCCCCCTTGGTAAGCTCTATCCATCCATGTAATTTCATTATTCTAGCTATTATACTTTTAGAGATATACTCCGGACAAGATTCAAGTATGAAAAACAACAAAGGGCAATAACTCAAAAAATTGGCTAGGTAGAGTTATGGTTCTTGTACACTGCACTCCCCCTTGGTAAGCTCTATCCATCCATGTAATTTCATGATTCTAGCTATTATACTTTTAGAGATATACTCCGGACAAGATTCAAGTATAAAAAACAACAAAGGGCAATAACTCAAAAAATTGGCTAGGTAGAGTTATGGTTCTTGTACACTGCACTCCCACTTGGTGAGCTCTATCCATCCATGTAATTACATGATTCCAGCTATTATACTTTTAGAGATATACTTCGGACAAGATTCAAGTATAAAAAACAACAAAGGGCAATAACTCAAAAAATAGGCAAGGCTGAGTTATGGTTCTTGTACACTGCACTCCCACTTGGTGTGATCTATCCATCCATGAAATTTCATGATTCTAGCTATTATTCTTTTAGAGATATACTCCGGACAAGATTCAAGTACGAAAAAAAAGGGCAATAACTCAAAAAATTGGCTAGGTAGAGTTATGGTTCTTGTACACTGCACTCCCCCTTGGTAAGCTCTATCCATCCATGTAATTTCATGATTCTAGCTATTATACTTTTAGAGATATACTCCGGACAAGATTCAAGTATAAAAAACAACAAAGGGCAATAACTCAAAAAATTGGCTAGGTAGAGTTATGGTTCTTGTACACTGCACTCCCACTTGGTGAGCTCTATCCATCCATGTAATTACATGATTCCAGCTATTATACTTTTAGAGATATACTTCGGACAAGATTCAAGTATAAAAAACAACAAAGGGCAATAACTCAAAAAATAGGCAAGGCTGAGTTATGGTTCTTGTACACTGCACTCCCACTTGGTGTGATCTATCCATCCATGAAATTTCATGATTCTAGCTATTATTCTTTTAGAGATATACTCCAGACAAGATTCAAGTACGAAAAAAAAAGGGCAATAACTCAAAAAATTGGCTAGGTAGAGTTATGGTTCTTGTACACTGCACTCCCCCTTGGTAAGCTCTATCCATCGATGTAATTTCATGATTCTAGCTATTATACTTTTAGAGATATACTCCGGACAAGATTCAAGTATAAAAAACAACAAAGGGCAATAACTAAAAAAATTGGCTAGGTAGAGTTATGGTTCTTGTACACTGCACTCCGACTTGGTGTGATCTATCCATCCATGAAATTTCATGATTCTAGCTATTGTTCTATTAGAGATATACTCCGGACAAGATTCAAGTACGAAAAAAAAAGGGCAATAACTCAAAAAATTGGCTAGGTAGAGTTATGGTTCTTGTACACTGCACTCCCCCTTGGTAAGCTCTATCCATCCATGTAATTTCACGATTCTAGCTATTATACTTTTAGAGATATACTCCGGACAAGATTCAAGTATAAAAAACAACAAAGGGCAATAACTCAAAAAATATGCTAGGTAGAGTTATGGTTCTTGTACACTGCACTCCCACTTGGTGAGCTCTATCCATCCATGTAATTACATGATTCCAGCTATTATACTTTTAGAGATATACTTTGGACAAGATTCAAGTATAAAAAACAACAAAGGGCAATAACTCAAAAAATAGGCAAGGCTGAGTTATGGTTCTTGTACACTGCACTCCCACTTGGTGTGATCTATCCATCCATGAAATTTCATGATTCTAGATATTATTCTTTTAGAGATATACTCCAGACAAGATTCAAGTATGAAAAACAACAAAGGGCAATAACTCAAAAAATTGGCTAGGTAGAGTTATGGTTCTTGTACACTGCACTCCCCCTTGGTAAGCTCTATCCATCCATTTTATTTCATGATTCTAGCTATCATACTTTTAGAGATATACTCCGGACAAGATTCAAGTATGAAAAACAACAAAGGGCAATAACTCAAAAAATAGGCAAGGTAGAGTTATGGTTCTTGTGCACTGCACTCCCCCTTGGTGAGACCTATACACCCATGAAGTATCATGATCCTAGCTATAATACTTTTAGAGATATACTCCGGACAAGATTCAAGTATGAAAAACAACAAAGGGCAATAACTCAAAAAATAGGCCAGGTAGAGTTATGGTTATTGAGCACTGCACTCCGTATTGATGAGAAGAATATAACTGCCAAGTTTAAAGTCAATCGGACTTACGGTGACAGAGTTATGCTCCGGGCAAAGAAGTGGACACCGCCCGGACAACCAGATGACCGGACGCCAGGACGACCGGACGCCACGGGTGATCCCATAATACGTCCCGTCTTCGACGGGCGTATAAAAATTTAAGACTTTCCTAAGTTAAAAGAAATTGCAGACGGCAAATTAAAATTTATGAAATTTTGGATTTTTTCAACTTTCTGGGTAGAAAACATTGTTGAAAATGAAGAAATTGCTTGTAACAATGTTTCGCAAAGCTTTTTTCCTTGTGGGTGTTCAAAGGCGTCACATGAGTGGGAATGGGTTAAGAAAATATTCTAATTGTTTCCATCTTCATTTCAATATACAAATTTTAGTTAGATGGGGGTGGATCCAAAATATGATTCGAGGGCCACCAAATGAACAAACTTGATAGAGATCCTTATGAGATGCTGAAAAACATAAATCTAAGCTCTCTGCTCTTCATTTGCATTGAAGAAGATTTATCAAGTTTTCAAAATTTTACACTTTGTTGCCATTGCAGGGATCGATTTCAAATATTTGGACAATTTTGGAAAGTTTACAAAAGGAACATCTCTGTCAAGTTCCAGTAAGATTGGTCCAGGAGACGATAGTTTAAGGAATAGCTGACAGATGCATGGCACACAATGAAACAATGACGATGGACATTGGCAGTCACAATAGCTCACCTTAACCCAGTAACAAATGACAAAATTTTAGAACAGTCAAAATTCAAAGAAGTTGCAGACGACAAATTTTAGTTTATGTAATCTTCTGATTTTCTGACAATGTGGACAATGTGTGACGAAATTTCTTTATTAACCACATTGTTTTCCATAGCTTTTTGTCTTAGGGTGTAAAAAAATGTTATTGTGTGGGAATGGAATAAGCCCTTTGTGCACAGGTAAGCTAAAACGTGGTATGGATATGCTACCTCACTATGGACTCATGTCAGAGTTTCCAACTTTGAAAAACCAGTCCTGAGTCCAATCTTTTTCTATCATAGAATTGTTTTTCAGACTTCCTGAAACAATATTCAACATTTTCAAGGTCAATCAAAATGGTTTTTTTTCAGAACAAGACATAACTAACTGAAGGTATGTTTATTTCACACAACAATGGGGTATATTTCACTCATTAGAATTTATCACAAGTTTTTACTGTCAAGTAAGTTTGTGCACCCATGAAACAATGAGAAGAAGTAACAATGCCATTCAAATTATGTAAACAATATTGCAACAACTGCTGCGTGTACACCATTAACATAAAAAAGCCTAGTAAAACACATTAACCCATTACCAATAATAATCATGAAATTTTGAAAACAGAAAAGGAAATTCATCTTTCTCACGATTTCTCTTCAATTTTGGACTTGATTTTCAGTTTAACCCTTACCTGTACACACCCGGTATTTTTGTGGCTGTGATTTTATACTTCAGGAAACATTGTCGAAAAAAGGAGAAATTGCTTGTGGCAAGCAATTTCTCCTTTTCCCTCAATATCTTCAACCACTTGGGATTGTTTCAATTCAAATAGTACCCAATTTTTATTGTTATCTACAACCTCTTTCAATTTAGACCAGTCTAAGATTTCTATAAACAGAGAAGGGTTAAATGTAGCTTTTTTTCAGTTTAGACTGGTCTAAAGACTGAAGACAATGCCATAATTAAGGAGATGTTCTATCACAATAACGTTTATGTTTAATGATGAACACAGCACACATTTCATGTCAATGAATTTTTAGTTAAGATATTTCCATTACATTAAACACATTTGTACATAAATTAGGCACTACAAACTCAATTGGCATGGATTCTCTTATCTCAAAATATATGATGCAAAATGAACAATATTTGATAAAATTATTTCATTAGGTCATGTTTGTTTTGAGTTACAATTGAAATTAAATGTCATTGATAAAAGTGACATGTTTCCTCTTTCCAAAGCTCATCATCTTTTCATGAAAAGCTAGGGGTTTTTTTGCATTAATTGTAAGTAATTACATCACACCTATATATAATACTATCGCAACTCTAAAAAAATTTCAGTTTTTTATTTGGTCCAAGTCTGTTTTATTTTAACAGTCATGAGGAGGTAAAATTCAATAATGCATTTTTTTCTAAACTTCTATATCATTTATTTGAGATAAGAAATCTTCATGTTTATTAGAATATTGAGCAGGAATTTAGAACATGCAATATGAATACTATAGTGAATCTAAAAATGAGACAATCACCAATTCTGTGAAACACACATGATTAAATATATGCAAGAAAAAAACAAAGATTTCATTGAAATTAAAAGAGTATTCTCTAGCAGTTAAACTATACTTAAGACCTTTTTTATTTTATATATGACAAAATGTTAGACTGGTCCAGATTCAAAGAAATTGCAGAGGTCATTTTGTATTTGATAAAACCTTAAAAATCTTTATTTTTGGGGTAGAAAAATTGTGGATAATGAAGAAATTGCATGTAACAAGTAATTTCTACATTTTCTACAATGTTTTTTTTGTTTTTGTTTATGAAAGGTGTAAAAAAAGCAGGATCAGGTTGGCATAGGTTAAGTAGAAAACTTTATGACCTGTTTCAAGTGCCTGTATAATATATATTTGCATTCAATTAAAATTGGGATTTTGTATATGCAAAAAGAAAAAAAGCATAACTAGAGAATACATACTCTAAAATCAATATAAAGATATATACCAAGCTTCTATGTTACTGTAACAGTATATTTTAGTGTGTGAAATTTCATCAATTTTCCATAATTTTTCAACTGTACTTGTTTGTTATTAAGATATTCCATTATGATGAATTTAATGTTCTTCTCAACTGAGAAAAACAACATCAAGCATTTGACTTTTTATCTGCAGAATCCTAACAGATGTAAACAAAATAGGTTTTCCAAATTTCGCAAGAGACTTGTAATCCTTTGCTAACTTTTTTAACAGTCTAAGAAAAATATTTATTTGAAAATCTATCCAATCCTTATTTATAGCAACAAACAATCTAAGTCAATCAGCAGTCAAACAAAAAATGTTTCCAATGTTGTAATTCAAAACACCTTTATAATCAAATGTCTACATAAGAGGCAGTAATACACTTAAATTAATGAACATATTGTACAAACTCTTTTGTTGAGATCACTTTAACTGATTCCAACATAATGATGTTTTTTGGCGATACCCCAAAAAAAAGAGCTTGGGAAATATTGCAGTAAATGTTGAAATTTTTTGTAACAAGCAATTTCTTCATTTCCGGCAATTTTTCTTCACAAAAAGGACAAAAACTTTCATTTTTTATCACATTTGAATTGTCATCTACATGTTCTCCCGATTTGTACCATTTAAAGTAATAGGTTAAGATATTTCTCAAATGGATATTTCTCTTTAGCAGATTTTAAGCTTTGCCATATTTTTCTTAAGTTCAAAACATTGAAAATATAGCTTGAATCAACTATTATGACAAGCCTTTGAACCCTTCTGATGCACATGAATACTTTTATGTCAAGGTCTGCCTCGTATCTAGACATATTCACAGATGTATAAATGGTCCCTGAAGCTTGGTTTTAACTAGATCACAATTTTCAGTTTTTAACGTCCTTCCTCTACACCTGCCTGGGTCATCAAGTCTGCAATATTCTTCTCTAAATCATCAATACGATTTCCCATATCATCTAGTAAACGGCAGTTAAGGAAAACTCCAAACTGGTTTCATGTCTTTTCATAGAGGATAATTGTTTCTTTCTATGAAAGATTGATGTATCTTTTATTGAGAGAACAACAAAATTATTATTTTCATGAGTGACTCTGCCACTTGTGAAAATATCACTAAATATCACTAAATGAAATAAGATGGCCATTGGCCTTGGGGCTCTCACCTCAGTTAAAGGCTTTTTATCTTAAAAACAGTCAAATTAGCGTTTTTTTTTTGGAAAAACCGGTATTTAATATCGATCAACCAGAAACAAGTTCTCACACATTCCCGCTCATTTCAACGCATGCTCATAAACGTGAAGTGAAAATCTATATGATCGCCTCCATCTTGTTTCATCGCTGATGAAGAAAATTACTAACTTGTTGAATGCCAACAGCCTCCTTTTATTCATGAATATCCAGGAAAATGGTTTAAAATTTAATATATCCTCGGTAAATTGTCTAATGAATTGTCAAAATGAGAGAAATAATTTCCTCGCGTTTCAATATAGAATCTAGGTAAGTGGTTGGTGGAGTAGGCGAATACATGTAAACTGTCTGTTAGTGATTTGACCTGGCAGGGCTGGGCAAATTTACACCCCGTATACACAGTATATGTAACACGTTACAACCATGTTATAGAAGCGCTTATTAACCCCATTGAATAAAACACCCTTTAGCCTCTCGAATTCGACTAAATCTTTGAAATGTAACTACTTCAATTGTGATAATAATATGCTCAACGTAAAAGGAATTGAATATTAGCTTTGATTTCTTGACCTTTTATCATTTAACCTTTTACCACCCAGCAACAAATTTTCATGCACTTAAGAAGAAAACGTTGCGATTAATTCTAAATAGCGATTTCTGTAAACAGTAATGGGTAATGATTGATTGAATACGCTTTAACGCAACTTTTGATAGTACAGTCAAAACTGTGTTAGCGGTCACCTGAGAATAGCGGCCAATCTGCGTATAACGGTCATCCCAGGTCCGCCCGTGCAATTTGCTCTTTAAAATTACTGTGAATAGCGGTAATCTGTCGTATGTGGCCAGCGGTCACCTTTAAATGTCCAATTTGCACTCCATGTATATCCCTTAAAACGGTCACGCAACCCGACTAAGTGCTGACAGGTGTCGTGTAAAAAATCAATAATGCGTCTAGCTATTCTTGTGCATAACTTTTCAACACGTGAGATAAACATGAACACGCCACTTAAATGTGTACTCTATTTGCTGTATGCAACAAGTGCCGAGTTATGTTGATTGTAATTAATCGAATTTGATGGATTTGGTATGAAGTCTAATTACGTATCCAGTTTGTAAGTTTACCACACAGCAAAATTTTAGACTGGTCCAAAATCAAAAAAGTTGTAGACGTTTTAACTTAACAACAATCGTCTTTTGCGGTAGAAATATTATGGATAATGCTACTTCTTCATTTCCGACAATGTTTTCCAAAGCTTTTTTTAGGGGCGTAAAAAAGCGGGTATTTAGGAAACATACGGTCGTAAAAGATTATCTAAAATATATTTTTCGGCGAACTTTCGAAGAAAATAAATTCAACGGAACGTCGGTCTCGATCATAAGTCGTTCGACGTTTTATCATGCAACGAATTATCGTACACCGACCATAATGCCCCGTAAAAGTTTAACTCTAGACGAACATGTCAATGTTCTTCAGTTTCTTGATCGCGGTCGGTCGTCGCTTCCGAGTTTGGGTTGTGCAAATTAAAAAATGAATGGAAATATTTTATTAAGAATACATAAATATTGGTGTGTTTACTAATTTTTGTTAATTAAAACAATTGTCTTTCTTTATTTTGTACATTTTATGTGGCCATTCTATGGGTGTCCGATCCCCGGCGGCGGCAAATATTCTTTCCGACAATTGTCTCTCATCAATGGGTGGATAATCGTAAACCTAAGTGGGATAGCAGCTGGAGGCTAGGAAAAGATGTAGTGGTAGTACTGGTGTGAGAAATACCAGGAATCCATTGTTAGGTGCTCCAGCCGCCGCGATATGACTGAAATACTTTTAAAAGCGGCGTTAAACCCAATTCAATCAATCAATCAATATGTGGCCATTCTGATAATGAGACGCATCATTGTATCATGACTACCTTTTGTCAACGGGGTTGTACCCCCCCCCCCCAAAAAAAAAGAAACTGATCTGTGTTAAGCAGCCAACTGTCGTATGTGGCCAGTTTTGATCTATCCCTTGGCTGGCTGCATACGACAGGTTCGACTGTATTTCAGTTATATCGGGGCGGCTGGATCTCCTAACCATGGATTCCTGGTAGTTCACACACCAATACTACCACTACATCCTTATAGAGACTCCAGCTGCTCCTCCTACTTAGGTGTACGATTTACTCACTCATATTCATGAAATATGCTCGTATTATTGAGCGCGGTTACTGATAAACCAGCAAAACCGATCTCAGGACTTTCAGTCCTTTGACTTTATGTTATGGACAGGATTATGAAACAGTTGGACGTATTTTAAACATGTATAGGACACTCTGTACCTTAGGATCTCAAAATCTAAATGACAAATTCCAAGGCTTTAGGACTAATCTGAAAGGAGGAGAACATATTTTCCTCACTCTGGATACATGGGTTGTAATTTCAGAAATAAGATTGATTTATTGAATTGGGTTTAACGCCACTTTTAACAGTATTTCAGTCATATCGCGGCGGCTTGAGCACTTAACAATGGATTCCCGTATTTCTCACACCAGTACTACCATTACATTCTTTCCTTGCTTCCAGCTGCTATCCTACTTAGGTTTACGATTATCCACCCATTGGTGAGAGACAAATGTCTGAAAGAATATGTGCTGCTGCAAGGGTTCAGAAATAAGAAAGAAGTCTATTAACTGATGCTTCATGCAAAATATCAAGGCTCTAAGCCTTTTGGTTCAAGAGGAGAAGATTTTCAAAGAATATTTTAAAATTCCACTTTTGTTGCCATGGCAATCAGAGTTTTAAACAGATTTCAATTCTTTTAGCTTTTATTAACCCTTTCCTGTTTTTTTTTAATTTTAGACTGGTCTAAATTAAAAGAGGGTGCAATTTGAAATGAAGCCATCCTATGTGGTAGAAAATATTGTAGAAACGGGAAAAATTGCTTGTCACAAGCAATTTCTTCTTTTTCAATAATGTTTTCTCAACTCTTTGAATTTGGACAAGTCCAAAATATTGAAAATAGTAAAGGGTTAAACAAGTAACCATCCTATATGATAGAACATATTGTGGGAAAAGAAGAAATTGCTTGGTTCAAGCAATTTCTTCTTTTTTCCACAATGTTTTCTCAAGTATATCACAGGCATCTAAAATTCACTGATTGAATGGGAAAGATTTAAAGTTTCATTTACAACAAGAGGACCATGATGGTCCTAAATCGCTCACCTGAGGCATCTGCAAATTACAGTACTTTTTAGTATAAAAAAGACACAACTTGAGCAAAATAAATAAAACAAATATAAGATTTTGGGCTTTGTACAAAACAATCCAGTAATGCTTTACAATAAGAATGAATTCCTTTGGCTTTATAGTTTAATCCATTACCAAACTATCCAAGAATTTGTTACCCTCAGGTTTGAAAAAAAAAACATAGTGAGAAAGGGAGTGACAAGCAATTTATCCATTTCTCACAGTGTTTTCTACCTGAAATTCTTTGTATTTAGATTTCAATCAAACTCTAATTACTGTCTGCAACTTCAATGGGTGTAATTTTAGCAACCTTGGTAGAGAGCAATCTTGATGTACTATAAATCAAAATATGAATGCATTATAACTTATACATGAGGAGTGGAAGATATTTGAACATGCTCTTATTGAGCGTTTTTCATATCTTTGGATGCCTTCGGAAAGGCCATGTTTGTCAAAAAGGATATAAAAATGGTAGATAAAATAATGTTATCCTTTGTTTTTAATGTAAATACTCTAGAACCTATATTTAAGAAGAAGAATTCTTTCAATGCAATTCACGCAATTTTCGACTCCAGGAGCAGAGACATTTTTTATCCTAAGAGCATATTTTCCTGTTACATAGTACAAAATCATTTAGTCATGCTACATACCAAATACATTGTATGTAGTATGCCCATCACCTTATATTTCAGAAGGAGAAGACTTCATGTTGCTCTTATTTGGTATTTTCCAAAATGTTTGCCCTCTGGGGCAGTGCCATGTTTTATCCCAGGGTTAAGATTTTAGCTACCATGGTAGAGAACCATCTAGATATGCTATATACAAAATATGAATGCCTTAGACTTAGTAGATTGGGAGGAAAAGACTATTGAACATGGTCTAATTGAGCATTTTTACAAACCTTGGACACCCAGGGAAGAGGTGTTTATTAACCTACAGGCATAATTTAATCAAAATTGATAGATAACAGCCAGGCTATGCTACACTCAAAATACAAATGCCCTCCTCCATAAAATGAAGGGTTTTTTTTTTTTAGCATACTCAAATTTTGCATTTTTCCCAATTTTGGACCCCTAGTGCAGGACCATTTTTGACCCGAGGAAGACAACTTTTGGATATATAGTACAAAACCATCTAGCTATGCTACATACCAAATATGAATATCTTAGACCTTATAGTATAAGAGGAGAAGTCTTTTGAAATTGCTCTAATTAAGCATTTTTCCAAAAATTCGGACCTCAGGGGCAGGGCAATTTTTGACCCCAGAGATTAAATATTCAAAAACTTGGTAGAGAACCATATTATTAAGTTCTATGTAAAATATAAATACCTTTGGCCTTGTAGTCTGTGAAAAAAAAAGACAATAAAGATTTCCTAAAATTTCCCATTTTCATTTGCCACGTTTACAAGAGTTTTTCACAGAATGAAATTCTTTTAACAACTACTGAAGAGCTTCACCAAAGGAACATCCCTGCAAAGTTTCAGCTTGATTGGCCTAGGTTTAGGAGGAGAAGATTTTTAAAGATTTACTAAAGATTCCCATTTTTAAATGCTGCGACAACCAGAGTTTTTTGACGGAATTAAATTCTTTTAACAACTTTTGTAAAACTTCACAAAAGGAATATCCCTGCAAAGTTTCAGCTTGATTAGCCTACTGGTTTAGGAGAAGAAGATTTTTTAAGATTTTTAAAGATTTACTTAAGATTCCCCTTTTCAAATGCCACAGCAACCAGAGTTTTTGACGGAATTAAATTCTTTTAACAACTTTTGTAGAAATTCACCCAAGGAATATCGCTGCAAAGTTTAAGCTTGATTTGCCTACTGGTTTAGGAGGAGAAGATTTTTAAAGATTTTTAAAGATTTAGTTAAGATTCCTCTTTTCAAATGCCACAGCAACCAGAGTTTTTGACGGAATTAAATTCTTTTAACAAGTTTTGTAGAACTTAACCCAAGGAACATCCCTGCAAAGTTTCAGCTTGATTGGCCTACTGGTTAAAGAGGAGATGACTTTTGAAGATTTTTAAAGATTCACTTAAGATTCCCCTTTTCAAATGTCGCGGCAACCAGAGTTTTTGACGGAATTAAATTCTTTTAACATATTTTGTAGAACTTCACCCAAGGAACATCCCTGCAAAGTTTCAGCATGATTGGCCTGGTGGTTTAGGAGAAGATTTTTAAAGAAATTGTTGACAGACGGACAGACGACGGACAACGACCGATCACAATAGCTCACCTCGCACTTTGTGCTCAGGTGAGCTAAAAACCTGTCGTCTTTCAAATTCTTTCCATTTGGACCAGTTTAGAATTGTGTCATCAGGCAATGGATTAAGGGTGGCAATTGTCAACTGAACAAAGTAGTCAATATATCCATAAAGGTCAGCATAAACAGGAAACAAACTGATAAAGCCCTAATAAGGTGTTGCTACCTTCAATAAAAGTGTCATAAATATTCAATAAGATAGCATGCTAGGGCAAGCTAAAGTGACCAACAAATTTTGTGCCAGAAAGATTAACTGAAACTGATCTTGCTATGTTCTTTCTATGTTCAAAGGTTTACACTTAACCCATTACCACATGCTAATATTTTAGACCAGCCCAAATTCAAAGAAGTTGCTCACCACAATTTAAAGTAAATGATATCTTAAAAATCTTTGTCTATTTAGGTAGAAAACATTGTGGATAATGAAGAAATTGCTTGTTACAAGCAATTTCTTCATTTTCCACAATGTTTTCCAAACCTATCATTTAGAGAGGCGTTTAAAAGCATCATTGAGTGGGAATGGGTTAACCCATTCCCAGACGGTAACATTTCAGACTGTTCAAAATTCAAAGAAGCTGCTGACAACAATTTTCAGTTGATGAAATTTGAAAAATCTTTGTCTTTTGGGGTAGAAAAATCCTTGATAATGAAGAAATTGCTTGTGACAGGCAATTTCCATTTTCCACAACATTTAACAAATCTTTTTTCTTGAAGGCCTTAAAAAGTGTAGAAGAAAAGTCTCACTGTAAAATGACAGAGGCCCTAACATAGTTCTCAGGAATGAGCTCTGTGACCAAAAAAGAGTGCAGAATCACACCCCGTTATCTCAAATCGCTCTTTCCATTATTATCATTAATTTCCATTGCTACCCAGATATAATACAAATGAAATTATCTTGTGAAATTAGCTCTTGCCAGGCTAAGCCCGGAAAATAATGGCTTTGGCAAGACCAAAAGACTTAGATCAGCCAGAACATATGAGTAGGTTAATCTTAACCCTTTCCCCTTTTGCAAAATTTTAGACCCGTCCACATCCAAAGGATTTGCAGACAACAATATAAATTCAATTTCATTTGAAAAAAAAAAAATCCTTCAATAGGACAGAAACATTGTGGAAAATGAAGAAATGGCTTGTTACAAGCAATTTCTGCTTTCTCCACAATGTTTTCTCAAGTATAAAAAACATAGGGACATAAAAACCAGGAATTATTGTCTGTATAAAGCCAGACTTGTTTATGAAATCAATTCAAAAAAGTGATTTTGACCCACACTTAAGGCCTTTCAGTGCCTTCACCCCTTTGATTTTTATTCAATTCTAGGAGAAGGATTTACTAAGCATGACAAGAATAAACTGTAATATTTAAGGCTAGTATATTAAATACTTTAATTCCATTTCATTGTGTGCTATAGATTGTATATATGTTCCTTTCCTCGGGCATATTTAGGAATTCTAAATTCATATACAATATTTTTATAAATCGAAAGGATATTTCTAGTGATAATCTGGTCTGACATATTCTGGAATTTGTCCTGCATCTGTTGTAATAAATTTTGTACCTGAAAATAGAGAAAAGATTTGTTTGTTTTTACAGGGCCATAACTCATTACCAGACCACAAGAATATACATGTAGACTGGTCATAGTTCAAGGAAATTATATAACCAATAATTTTTGCAAATCTTTTTATGATACAAACTCTATCTCAAAAGATGAGTCATCATGTGTTGAAGAATTAGGATAATGTTATGTGAAGGGAAGAAAACAAAGGGGTAAAAGGGAAAATTTTGGGTTCCATGAAATTTCATCTAATCCTACATTTAAGTTGGATAAAAAAAATTGATTTTCGTTACGCATATTTGATTAAGAAATCAACATTATTTTTGTAACACAATCTCAATGAACTGAACCCATTCCTACACAATGACATCCCTAAAGATGAACAATTTGAAAAACATTGTGGAAAATGAAGAAATTTCTCGTAAAATGCAGTTTCTTCATTTTACAAAATGTTTCCTACTCAGGATGTTGAATATATCTGAAATTTCATAAACTTAATATAGTTTTCTACAACCTCTTTTCAATTCAAACCAGTTTTAAATTTTCTCACGTCTTGGTAATGGGTTAAGCCAAAGAATTATTCTAACTGCTTTTTGCTTAATCCTCTTATTTGACCATTCTGGAGTTATCTCAAAAAGGTTAACATCTATTTAGATAATCAATGGTGTGCTGCGAAAATTTTGACAGTTTCAGGGCTCAAAAATTTAACCCACTCACACATAAAACTCTTTTTGATAAGCGCTCATTGAAAAAAGTGGGAAACATATTTTACAAGCAATTTCATTACCCACAATGATTTCTACCCTAAAAGACAAAGGATTCTAAAATTTAACAGTTTAATTGTTGTCTGCACCTTCTTTAAATTTGGACTAGTGAAAAATGCTGTTGTGTTGGAAAAGGTTCAACAACTTTACTGAAAGTTCAAATTCAGCTGATAAAATATTTGCAACAAATGTAAAGAATAAAAGCCGATAACAATGAAAAGTTCAACAGTTTGTTTAAGACACAGATCAATAAAATCAATATTTTCCCCGATAAACTACCCTAAACACCCTCTATTCTGACTAACAGGTAAATTTTCATTGATTTGAACCTGCTGAAATGATTCAATTAAGACCAAAGTCGGTTTCAGTGATGGACCAGTACACACAGATTGTGCCACTTACCATGTCTTCTTTGCATTTGCCCAAGCAAATGAAAAGAAGCAATCAATTTCCAGACCATATTGTGATTAGTTAAAACATTTATTGACCCCATCAAATTTGAATTAGTTTGGTGAAAGATAAATGAATTGAATTTGTTGTTGTTTACTTATATTTTGTCTTAGTTTATAAAAAGGATTTCAAACAAAAATCTCCAAAGCCATATACATATAACATCTTAGAATTGATAAAATCAAATAGAACATGTTTTTTCACTGAATTCACCCTAGAATATGAAACTAGATGTGCTAAGTGAGTACTTGATTCACTCCATTGGGACTTTTATTGACATGGCTTTTATTGGCAGGCTTATACATGTCCATAAAATGGTATATGAGGAAAACTTTTGAAATCTTTTTCCCAAAAAAAATTAAATAAGTAAATTCAACATATAAACGTTCAGCCAGTTTCAAAAACAAGAACACAGCATTTCATAATATGTACTGGCTTCCAATCTTATTGCCAAAATCACTTTATAATTGATTTTTCCTTTTGAATCATATCTGTCGTGTTGCACAACCTAGCTTTTGGTTAGGCTGTCAAAGATTCGAGGCAAAGACTCCAGTCAAACGATTACCAAATAAGCAAAATCAAACTACTGGGTAACAATTGGGAAGTCTGGTAATACTGCACTAGGTGATGCTGTTATGTTTGAATCATATTTTTGACATTTTTTTAAAGATGTGTTTTAATGGAAAAAAAGTTCTATTTGTCCCTTCCCTGACATTTCAGGTGCCTACTATGGTTTCAGGCAAATGCCTCAGTACGATGGAAACTTTTGAGAATTGACCTATTTTCAACATGGTTACCAAACCCTTTGGGTAAAATTAGGACGTCAATGAACATCTTACTGTTTATGTAGATTATTCAACTTATAGAAAAATTAAATTTGGTTTTGAGTTTTTCCGACTTTTCGCAATTTTATGGTAAAGCACATGGTCTGCCATAAATGTTGCAGCCAGTATAAAACATACAGACCTTTTCTGATGAAGGCATGAAATAACGGATTAACCTAACAATCTGCCAAGGCAGCATTTCTGCATCATTATCCCCCGAAAAATCAAATATCCACAATTTTATAAATATCCACAATTTTATAAGACCTTAGGGACAATGTCCCCTTGGTTCAAAAACCCTGGTATCTATATTGTTGATGTGATCCACCGATTTTGTAAACTGTCCCCACATTTTTTTAGAACACAGAGACATTGTCCCCTTGCTTCCAAAACCTCAACAGATCACCAAATTATCAATTAATTTGTCCAATTTTTAATAGAATATGAGATACATCATATCAAAATTGAGTGATAAAACTCTACAATCCATAGACATTTCTCTTAAGGTCTCAAATGACCCCATTGGGGGAAATTTCCAAGATCAAATTTTTTTTTTTGAGGGTCAAAACCCTGTTTTGCTAGTCAAACATGAGCCCTGATTGTCATCTAATCACCATGCAAATACATATTTGAACAAAATTAAATGCATTTTATAGCATAAAGGCAATACAATTACTATTCTTACAAAAAAATTGATTGAAATACATACAAAAACTTGCTTGTGGTGACTGAAACAAAAAAGTTTGGGCAAGCTGGTCCACTTTTTGGGCAAACTGAAACTGGCAAACAGATCCTGGTGGCACATTATGCACAATAAACGGTTTGTTTAATACTTTCAAGCAGCGAGAATAATGGCGGATTTTATTACGAACGTTATGTCATTTGGCTCATTTTAAAATTCATTGATAAAAGGAATAAAATCTTGGTCATAAAAACTGATTTGTCCATAAAACTTATTATTAAAAATCATTTTTCAATGAAATCCTTGGACTCCAATTATCTACTTTGATTTAACAAATATAGAAAAACTAAGACAAACAATCTTCGGCTTCTACCATCTTTTCATAAGTGTAACATTGTTAGGATTTTATCCAGAAATTAAACTTCACTGATCTTATTTTGGTAAATAATCCATTCAATGACATATAATCCAAAACACTAGAACAAATGGTTCCGTGTTAACATAGTTTCAAATTTAAACCTTCTCCACACAGTCTGTGATTTATGTAACATTACTCAGCTGTTATCTTTAACACCCTTTAATTACAATAACTGCAACTCAGTCAAAATGAACTCTTTTTAAATCTATTATTTAAAAGCTTTTTATTCAATTATTGTTACATACAGGTGAAGTTGTCAGACTTTAACACATTACCACATAATCCCGCTTTTTTGATTTTTGAAGAATTTAAATGGAAAACTTGTGAGAAAAAGAGGAAGTGTTTGTAGCAAGCAATTTCTCCTTTTCACAAAATATTTTTACCTTATCTGGTCCTTATTTTCTGTTTTGAGCATATTCTGATTTGAAATGTGGTATGCAACTTTTTTTCAATTTGGACCAGTCTGGAAATTTTGTCTTCTAGTAATGAGTTAAATGAAATAGTAATGTTTTCTTATTTTCTGCCTCAAATTAAACTCTGATCATTTTAGTAAGTTCAGACCACATATACTCTCTCTTAAAATTATTGATTATTATAACTTTTGATAATTGAGATTATAATACCATCTATATATAAGATATTCAAGAAAACAATTTCAGACTCAGATTCCTATATTCTATATTTTGTTCACAGGCTTAAGATCTCTGTAATAAGGACTGAAAAAAAGGATGAGAAATACTTGAGTATTAACTGCATACTATATAAAACAAAATATGCAGCTACTTGTAAAGCTTTTTTTTTATTTTCCTATAGAACTAAGGAATATAGACAAAAAGTTGCTTTTAAGCGTGATCTACTTCTCCTGTAAGTCTCACTACTTCTCCCTACTTTGAAAAACTTCTCCCAATTTTCAGACTAGGGAAAAGTCACTGCTCCCCAAATTCTAAGAGTCTGCAGAGCCCTGAGAGGTACGTCAAAATTAAGACTAGATTATTCTAAACCCTTCTCTGGTCACATCATAGATATTAGGTACATCTGTACCCACCACAAAGACAGGACTTGACATCCTACCCGATGATGATATGTGATGAAGGATTCTGCTAGTCAGATGTCTACTAACTGGCCTAATAGATTTTGGCTGGCATATTATCAATCAAACGCCTTCCAAGATCTAGCATTGACTTGTTTGTTGAACACCTTGTAATCAAATATGCCTTAAAATTATGAAAATTTTCCATCAACGCAGGTCGTCATGGAGATATTTCAGTAAACTGCTTGTGGATTCAATTTTACCAGTGGGCAGCTGCCGGTGGGTAATTCATAAACCCTTTGCGACAGTTTACATTATTTTCCTTAGTAAACACTTTATCTTGTGACTTCGTAAAACACCTGAGTGATTAATTCCGGATGTTTTTCTCTAATCTAGGACATTTTACATAAGAGTTTGCTTTCCTGGAAGTTTTCTGGAAATATGATCCGTCAACCTTTGGTTTGAGAGTATTAGATTTGGGTGTGTATATTTGAACCCATCTATTAGCCTAAATGAATATAAAGCATGATTTTAGGGTCATTTCCGGATGCGAAGCCAAAAGGTCATGAGCTTTACACCATTTGCCTGCATCCAGTGACGCCAGAATCAGAAAGTGGTGGGGGTTGCGGATTTTGGCTTGCTGAAAGCCTTTGTGGGGGGGGATATCATTTCCCTTGTGGCTACTACTAGGCTAAAGCGGCCATATCAAATATTGGTGATAGGTAAATTTCACTGATTTCATGTTTGCTTTTAACCCATTCCAACACAGTGGAATTTTAGACCAGTCCAAATTGAAAAGAGCTGCAGACGGCAATTTCAAGTTGATGGAATTTTTAATTTTTTTGTCTTTGTGGATAGAAAACATTGTGGATAATGAAGAAATTGCTTGATCCAGGCAATTTCTTCATTTTCCACAATGTTTTCCAAAGCTTTTTTTTTGAGGGGCGTAAAAAGGAGGGATTGAGTGGGAATGGGTTAAATCATAGCATTTTCCTTCAAGCATTACTCTTCATTCATGCTAGGAAATTGTTTCTTTCATTGCAAGTTATTGGTTTAGGGACTTAATTTTGTTTGAAAAGTGATTTGTGTGTTGCCAAATGGGATTTGGACTATTTTGCTTCAGTCTGGGTCCTTGAGTCCAATCTCAAATCCAAAAGTTTTTAAAATGATAAAATTTAGCTAACTTTTTGTTCAAATCCCCTATTTAGTAGCCTAAAGGGAAAAGTAGGGAATACACTTCCTGTTTCAACTCTACCGGGCATTTTCAAACAAGTCCCAACAAGATTTCCTAAAAACAAATATGGCCCAAATTTCGTTATTACTAACTCCAGTCAATAATCAGAAATACTTACAAATGATGTGAGATCCTGGATGTTTTTCGGATCAGCGCTGTTCGAAATATAGTCTTTTCCTGTATCTGCCATTCTGGTCGTTATTCAATCTCACAACACAAACACTGTCTTAAGCCAAACAAGGCTGTCCGAATTTATAGTCACATTCAAGTCAGACTGGGCTGACAATATGTATTGAAAATTTTAAAATTCTTTTGAAATCCTGGGAACCAGTCAAGCCTATTCTCGTCGGTTTTCTCCGTTTGTTCACGGAGTAAGCCGATTTTTTTTTCAAGGGGAGTAACTATTTTTTCTGTGAAATTAGCTTTGTATGAGTTAAAATCCTTAGCTAAGTCCATCCCCCAAGGGAAATGAATAAACACTTTAAAATAGTATGATATAAATAAGACAAACCCTAGAAAACGGGCGAAAAATCAAGCTCTTACAACAAGCAGCCTTGCTCAACGAAATATTTGGATATCACACCATAATGATAATCTAGTTTTGAATTGTTTTAACATGTATACTGTGTAAAGTTCTAGAACATATTGTAGCATCAAATCTAACTGAACATTTTGACAAAAATAATATCCTTTATGACTTGCAGCATGGTTTTAGAGAAAGGCGTTCATGCGAAACCCAGCTACTTCAACTGACCGACCATCTTGCCAGAAACCTGACTGAAGGAAAGCAAACTGATCTAGTTTTGTTAGACTTCAGCAAGGCTTTTGACAAAGTTAGCCACTTAAAACTTTTGTATAAATTGCAGGAACATGGTGTTAACAATGCTACCCTTTTGTGGATTAAATCTTTTCTAATAGGCAGAACACAAAAAGTAGTTTTAGAAGGTGGATGCTCATCAGAAGTACCAGTCACGTCTGGAGTACCTCAGGGATCTGTACTTGGCCCTCTTTTGTTTCTTTTGTATATAAATGACCTTCCAAATAACATCACATCCCAAGTTCGTTTGTTTGCAGATGACACTGCCGTTTACTTAGCTATTAACAACAGACAAGACTGTGTGACCCTACAAGAAGATCTAGACAAGTTAATGCAGTGGGAGAAAAAGTGGGAAATGGAGTTTAACCCCAGCAAATGCATTGTCCTAAATATTACTAAAAAGAAGAAAAAGATTTCCTTTGATTACAGGTTACATGGACAAGTACTAGAGACTGTGGACAATGCCAAATACCTAGGAGTTACAATATCTGGAGATCTTTCCTGGAACAAACACATTGACAATATAACATCAAATGCTAATAAAACTTTAGGTTTTCTCCGCAGAAACATCCAGACCAAAAATAAGAAGATCAGAGAAATAGCGTTTAAAACTTTAGTGAGACCCCAGGTAGAATACGCATCAACAGTTTGGAGCCCCTACACAAAAACCTATATCAACAAAGTGGAAAAAGTACAACGTAGAGCGGCAAGATGGGTTCAAAATAATTTCTCTTATTATGACAGTGTTACCTGCATGCAGAAGGAGCTTGGTTGGGAAACTCTCCAATACAGACGAGACATCTCCAGAGTCACCATGTTTTATAAAATCGTTAACAATTTTGTTGCAGTGCCAGTACCAGCTTATCTTGAAAGACCAATGAGGACCACCCGACATATGCACACAGCATCTTTCAGACAGATCCACACAAATGCAGCCTACTTTAAATATTCTTTTTTTCCCTACACAGTGATACTATGGAACAGCCTCCCAGAAACAATTGTACAGCAACCTGATATTGCAGCATTCAAAAAGAGTCTTGATTCTTTTCAGATAGTGAGCCGTCCCTGAATGACCAAAATATGTTTTATCAGCTCTTTTAATCTAACACTCACAATACTTTTAAAATTTTGCACCCTAACAAATGTCTAACAGTTTTTATTCCAGCACAGACGCGCACCTGCCAGTAATACCCGAAAGGGGAGTTGGGCAGTATATATAGATAGATAGATAGATACTATTTGTCTGTACAGCGTATTCTCCAGTACTTTATCCTATATGTCAAGGTCCTGTGGTACTATGGCTCTTAACCCATTCCCACACAACAAAAATTTAGACTGGTCCAAATTGAAAGAAGCTGCAGACGACAATTTCAAGTTGATGAAATCTGATTTTTTTTCAACTTTTTGGATAGAAAACATTGTGGATAATAAAGAAATTGCTTGATACAAGCAATTTCTTCATTTTCCACAATGTTTTCCAAGGCTTTATTCATGGGATGCGTAAAAAGGAGGGATTGAGTGGGAATGGGTTAATCTTGAAGAGATCGAGGGTCGTTGGTTTGAATCTAATCCGTACCGCTGGTCACTTGGATATGTTGTTTAGCAATACATTTCAGAGCACCTGCCTAGTACTTGGTATACCCAGACAGCACATGAGTAAATGAATTCTGTCGTGATATAACTGAAAGACCGTTCAAAGAGACGTTAAACCCCTCAAAAACAAACAAATAATCCTACTTACCTATGCCTTTTCTAACATTAGATAAAATCTCTTACAGCAACAGAAATCGGGTGAAAAAAAGAACAAGAACACTATTAAAATATTCACTTTGATGACATTAAAAACAGACTCTATACTGCATAATTATATGTGTGATAAGAGTAATGTAACAAGAAATAATGTCATTTAACGATTCAACAATTAAATTCTATATTTCTGATAAAGGTTGAAGTAGTATTCTTGTTTTCTTTTATAAGAAGATTAGAGGTTCAGAGACACACAGTATACATTTGCATTAGAAACAACAGAGAAAAATTTGATTAAACTCTTATTTTGAGAAAGGAGATAGAAAATAATATTCAAATAATATTTTTGTAGTTTGTTTGTATACTTTGAACAACACGCAGTTACTAGTATATCACTTCAAAGTTAACTGTTGTGCATATGTTTCCTGACTATAAGCCAGTGTTCTGCTAAGTAACTGAAATGTTTTGTCAAGTGAGAAACCATTAAGAATAGCAACATAACATGAATTTAAACCAATGGTCACAGCTGACAGGACTAGAGGTGGACTAGAGATGGATATATTAAATCAGTAGTTTTCAAATAGTTTTACCCAGTTAAAGACAGCAAAAGAACTTGAAATATATTTGCACAGTCGGTAGCGCATCAGACTGCTAATCTTCTATAATGGTATGTCATGGGTTCGGTCACCGGCGGCGGCACATATCCTTTCCGACATTTGTCTCTCACCAATAGGTGGATAATCGTAGACCTAAGCAGCTAGATAGCAGCTGGAGGCTAGGAAAGGATGTAATGGTAGTACTGGTGTGAGAAATACCAGGAATCCATTGTTAGGTGCTCCAGCCGCCGCGATATGAATGAAAAGTGTTAAAAGCGGCGTTAAGCAAGGGAAAAAAATAAGTTCATTTTGAATTTATGACTGCAATTCGAATAATATAAAATGAATATCATACAGGATGAAAACACTGTATAACAAAACTTGAAATTACATGTACTTCTTAAAAGGTTGTTATTTTAGTTTAGTAGTTTTCAAACAGCTTTACCCAGGTTAAGACAGCAATTGAAATTGAAATATATTTGCAGTTGTCATTTATAAGTGCATTTTGAATTTATAAGCGCATTTTAAATAAAATGAAATAAATATCATATAGGGTAAGAAGCACTGTATAACAAAAAGGTGAAAGTACTTCTAAAAAGTAATAGTGACACTATACCCCCACGAATACCACTCGATCTAACTAGTAACAAACATCGTCGAGACTTTCAAGGCTTTTTGATTGATTCAAAATTCTGTGTATTGAAAGGAAGATTCGATAATGATAATTATACCTGTATATCACAAAAATGGTCCTCGGTTGTAGACTATATGTGCTTACCTCACGATATACTTAATCAGCGTAAGTCGTTTCAAGTTTTGACGGCCAGCTCAATAATTGATGGTTACGATCTTCAGGCTCAATTAAACCATCGAGCCCGCATCCCAGATCATAGTACTCCAGTATAAAACTTGAAATAAAGGGAGGCTACTCGTCAACTTACCGAGCGAATGAACTGAGCGATAATCTCCCTTTCAACAGAAAATACAAACTAAACAAAATCCCTGTTGATTTCATGGAAAGCTACTTAACAAGACTTGCCTTAGTTGAACTAAGAGTTCTCGTGAAACACAACTAAATGTAGACAATTTATACACTAACTTCTGTAAAACTATTGATAATGAGTTGAATAATAGAGTACCAAGTTATAATGTTACAAGGGGCTCAAGGAATCGTTCTAAAGTTCGTAGACCTTACTGGAATGATACATTATCGGATATCTGGCAAGAAATGCACCATGCAGAACAAGTCTTCTTAAATTGTAAGGGACCTAGAAGGACTTGAGAACAAAAGCTTTTTATTTAAAACTTCTCGATCAACATTTGACAAATATTTACGCAAAACAGAAAGGGCATATAGACAATCAGAGGCAATCGATCTAGAAAGCACATCTTCTAGCAGCCCAAATTTGTTCTGGGACAAAATTAATTCACTCGGACCAAAAAGAAAAGCCCATTAAATCCCTATTGAGATCACCAATGTTGACGGTCGAACCGTGAACAATGAAAGTGCTGTGTTCGATAAATGGAAAAATGACTTTCAAAACCCGTATAACTTAACGAATGCAGATGATTATGACGATATTCACTATGATAGATGTAAATTGCGCAAACTAATGCTTGAACTCAATATGCTAGACCCTTTGTATTCTTCGAATCAAGATGTAAACGAGATAATCACACTGGAGGAATTAAGTCATTTGCGAGTGAAAAGTAATTCGAAATCGACAACAGACATAGACTGTATTTCACATGGTTTTCTTAAATTTCCGCATGTAATCGGCATACTACGTGACTTGTTTCAACCTATACTAGATACGGGAGTTGTACCAACTATTTGGAGGAAAGCGATTATTTGTCCTATCCTGAAAAGTATTGACTCGGACCAACGTCTTCCACTAAACTATAGAGGAATAAGTGTATTATCATGGGTGTGTAAGCTGTATACTTGTCTTCTGAATAAACGAATAATGAATTACCTTGAATTAGCAAAACGGGTTTAGACGCAATCGATCATGTGAAGACCATATTTTTTTTACCCTAAATAGCATTTCAAAAACAATTCAGAAACACACACTGCTTTCATAGATCTAAAGAAAGCGTATGACTGTTTAGATCGTGAATTATTAATGTATAAACTCTTATTTAACGGGATTGACGGCAATCTATATAAATCAGTGAAATCCTTATATAGAAACACCGCAGCTTGTCTTAGAATTAACGCGAAAACTAGGCACTGGTTTACACGTGAGAAAGGTATAGTTCAGGGGGACAGTGCATCTCCCATATTGTTTTCGATCTTCATTTACGATCTCGTACAAGAAATTAACGATCTTAACATGGGAATAGAACTAGGGGATTCGAAAATTTCACTACTATTATACGCCGATGACATTGTCCTTCTAGCAAAAACAACAGAATCGCTTCAAACCAATTTAGACTGTTTAATTGAATGGTGTGAAAAATGGCGAGTCATGATAAGACAGACAAATAAAAAGTTGTTCACTTTAGAGGCGCAGTGAATACGATTTCAAAATAGGAAATAGTTCTTGATTATGAATACCTCGGAGTTGTGTTTGATTACTCAACTGTGAGCTAATCTCGAAGTCAGCCGGTTGAGCCCTTGGTTGCTTCATTTCGAAAATACACCATTTGAAGCACCTCGGTTATAAATCCTTCGAAAAACTTTACTTTAATTGTGTGGTGCCAATATTAGACTATGGGTCCTCAAGTTGGGGGTTCAAACAACATCATCCAATTGATAATTTACAAAATCGCGTAATAAGATACTTCCTAGGTGTTCATAGATTCTCGCCAACGTCAGCTATTACATGAGATATAGCCTGGTTAACTAGTGAATACAGACACTGGATAGTCAGGCTACGATACTGGAATCGATTGCTAAGTATGGACAATAACAGACTAACGAACATGATTATCGTACATGTAAAAACAACTGGTGTAGTGATAAAAGACAGATTTTCGAAAGATTAGATATGTTAAACTATTATGATAATAAGTGCATGTCGTATTGAGATGCAACACAGGAGTCCCCCACCGGATTAGAAAAAAGTCTTTTTTTAGTAAACCTTTTCGCTTTAATTTTGGAGAAGTGTAAAATTGATTGCCTGTGAAAGGTTTAAATAGAGGATGATTGTTTGTTTCAGAGTAAGATCCATTTATCTTTCATTGATTAAACAACAAAGGCTATATTTTCAAGAGTGGCAGAGTTAAAATACGGCTTTTGTTGTTAATGAATCGAAAGATTTACTGATATTGCACGAAAAACAAACAATTATTCTTTTTCAAATGCAAAAATAGGACGAAATGTGAAAATTTTGAAACAAAATTACTTGAAGCGCCCCATTTTGCACGTGATTACTAGACAACGTCATCATGACGTCATTAAGAATTGTTTTCGGCTCCGTTCAGATAACATGAAATAAAGTGAAATGAACGATACCAAAGCCCAGAGAAGAAATAGATAAGTACCAGAGTTAGGCCTTACAGTTTTATTTTTTTCTTGAAAGTCAATATATTTTATTGTATCCTCTTCATATCGCAAAAAGATTAATAGGAAATATGCCCCTCCCCCCACCCCCACCCCACTATTTTTTATGGCGTAGGCATTCCAAAGATTTTGTGGTTATGCCTCCAGTGGCGGTTTGCACTCGTTGAACTTAGAGAAGACCTCAAAATTTGTCTGTTAACTTAAGCTATCAAAGCTGACGCTTTGCTAGCTAAAAAGGGTACCACTACGACTACTACTATGTTCTTGTTCTAATTCATGCAAAGTTTTAAAAATTCGGTACAATTACGACAGATTATGGTAAAATAGTTATTAGCTCGTTTACCAAAAGCTGTGTTGACTGTCTAAATTTTGTTCGATTTTGTTTTTGTATTATTTTCGTTTCGTTTAAGGACTCCTTAATCTGAAACATCGACGAAGGTTTCCGAAGTATGATTTAACAATGAAATTTAACTTCGACACAAATATTTGCAAATCGTCAGCGTGGTTGTGAAACCTCGTGGCTACAGCTTTCTTCAAGCTGTAGTTGCGGAGTTTTGGAAGTATCTAAATACGGATAAAACGGGAATCACTACCATGGTCGCATGGTCAGTAAATCCGTCTTACATCCGTATACGGTAAATCATTCGGATATATACTAAATCAGTAATTTGTCATCTTCAACTTACGCCTCAGAGGTATTTTAGACGGCCGCAGCAAATATAGAATATTATATTTGCACTAAATATATTTAGAGCCTCAACGAACGGTATTGTCGTCCGTTGGGGAACAAGTAATGCTTATCTACTTTATGCACTTCATGGTCAAATTCTTAAGTATTAAACATTTTTAATTTTCGAGGTGACTTGTGGTTCCGTGGGGCCGGTGTGATTAAACTATGTTACTTGAATTGTTAATATTACATTGTAAAACACATGTCGCTATAATAAATAAACATTTACTTACTAACTTATAGGTCTATTAAAAAGTCGCGAGTAGTTAAATTGAAGATCTTCCCATGAAAGATCATTCCAAGTTAGAATTTATGTTTGAGAGGAGAAGACGGTTTACGACTTTTAAGCGAAAAACTGCCCCACCTGAATTATCCGCTTTTATAGGACTATCAAAATGTCACGAGTAAGTTTTAAGGTGAATCTCCTTATGAATACGCATGCCATGTTTGATTGAAATTGGGAGAAGATATTTAAAGAACAGTTTACGACCTATGACGCACCCGAAGGACGTACAAACGAGCAAGGACTGATCATAGCAGCTAACTTTGAGCAAGTTAATCTGAGGTGAGCTAAATAATGGATAAACTGGTTGTTATTTAAGAGATTTCCGAATGTGTTACATTGACTCTATTACCAAGACTATTACAGAGCCTTTCTGTTTTGCGAAAATTTAGACCTATCCAAATTCACATGCTTTGAAGACCAAAATTTAGAGTAAATTTAATCTGAAATAACCATTATCAGGGTAGAAAATATTGCGGAAAAAGAAGAAATTGCTTTTAACCAGCAATTTCTTCTTTTTCTGCAATGTTTCCCCAATTATAATGGTTATCGTGCTCGACAAGAAAATCTGATGGTTGTTGGTTCGATTACCATCCGAGGCGGACTGAGAATCTGGATAGGACACTTCGCAGAAGAGCCCCTGCACAGGAAAGCGATGCTTACATTCCACCGTCTGTCTTTAATGCACATGATTACACCAGGGCCCGAGATTAATAAACTTTTTACGTACTCATATGAGAATTTACTCAAAATTCGATACGAAATTAAAGATGTATAAACGTTGAATTCTACGGTAACTACGCAAAAATTAAGCCTTATAACGTCATTGGTAAACTGTAATTTATAACACAAAATATATAGTTAACGAAGAAGCACAACGTTTATTCAAACTTGAAGTTTGAGTAAATCCTCAATTGAGTACGAAATCTTTTTTAAAATTTCGGGCCTTAATATAAGCTAGGACCACGTTGGAAATAAGAGATCGCCTCTTAAATATCGTGTTATCCGATTGAGAGAAAAAATCCGCGTGTTTTAACCCTTTCCTGTCGAATTCCTGGTTTTTACGTCCCTGTGTTTTTATACTTGGGAAAATATTGTGGAAAAAGAAGATATTGCTTGTGACAAGCAATTTCTTCTTTTTCTACAATATTTTCTTCCCTACTGAATGATCATTTTTCAAATATGTTCTACTTAAAATTATCGTCTACAAAACCTTTGAATTTGGAGGAGTCTAAAATTTCAAAAAAAATGGGGAAAGGTTAAGATATAGATATTATCCGTCACACGAAGAGAGGTAGAACAATATACGGATCGCTGCTGTCAATCAAAATATCAATTGACCAATCAAATAATTTATTTAGACCGGAAGTGAACTTTAAACTACGTCATTTATGTAAAGCATGTTATTTGGTTCCGCAACTAAAACGGTCGTAACTTTAGCTTATTCATGTTGTAGTTACGACGTTTAGGTCGTCAACCAACGATTCTGCTTTTTTACATGCTACTGACCATATTTTTTACAAAATTACTCCTTTTAAAATGGAATCGGGACTTCCTGTTGGAGTCAATGGGCATGGTAAAAGGAGTAAGTGACGGGGGCAGCGATTGGTCATTGACAATAAAAGGGTTTTGTTCTATCAATGTACTTTTATTATTAACCCATTCCCACACGAGATAATTTTAGACTGGTCCAAATTGAAAGTATTTGTAGACAACCGAACAAAGTTTGTTAAATTAGAAAAAATAAGGTCATATGAGGTAGGACATAAAGATGCTTGCTATTTTCTCACAATATTTTCTATATCTATATTTCTTCTGCTCGTAAAATGTATGACTATATGGTAATGGGTTAGCTGTCGTGCTGGGTCCGTAATATTGCTGTTCTTGCAGATAAAGATCAGCCTGTATTAATGTGTAGTTTCACTTGCGTTATCTCCTTCCCTCACCGACAAGCAGCTGGTTAACTTCTAACCGGACGACAATATTCAAGACTGGTTCAAATTGAAAGAAGTTTTGGCCGACAATTCAAAGAGTATCGAAACCGGAAAAATAAATGCCAAATAAGATATTAGACATTACGAAAAACAAGCAATTTCTCCTTTTCTAATAATGTTTCCCACAGCTTTTTTACTTCCAAACAAACAAACAAACAAACAAACAATAAATAAATAAATAAATAAATAAATAAATAAATAAACGAATAAAAATGTGTGGTTGTGTGGAAATAATTTTATCGGATGTGTTGCAGTTACACTGGTTTTAAAAACGACAAGAATCCACGATAAGGTGCATCGACCGCGCGGAATAACGAAAGAGCATCATTCTAACGCCATTTCAGCCTCCGCCATC